>CBVK0101590877.1:0-13174 GCA_900067695.1 Picea abies
GTTGTCTCATTGAGGAAGAGATTATGAAACTCTCAAGTGCCAAAATACTTAACACATCTTGGATGCATGGGTGAAACTTCATACAAAGAAGATGAAAATACCAACAAGAAGGTTGAAGAAATCTCTACATAGATAGTTGATGAGAAGTGGACCAGGATACCAAAGAGAAGGAATGATTAAAAAAGAGATGAATATCCAAGAAGAACTCCTACCTTCGGGAATCAAAGAATCTTCAATCAGTATGAAGGAAACTTCAGAAGAGTAGATCATGAACCCAGATGGACTACATCACAAAGAAGGTAACTTACTCCCAGGTATCAAAATTTCTTTCTTGGTCATTGTTATACTTGCAAAAAATTTGGACATAAGGCAATTAATTGCAAAATCAATGAAAGGAACAACTATGCAAGAGACATGAATGGTGTAAATACAAGATATGGAAACAATTGTGGATTTGTCAATAGAAGTTATAATTCATTTCCCCATTGATGGAAAAAAATATTGTATGCTACAAATGCAATTATCTTGGTCACAAAGCATGACATTGCAGATATATGAATGAAGATGGTCCTATGCCAACCACAGTATGGATAAGGAGAGAGATTCCAAACAAAGAATATTGTCTAATATCATTGACCACTGAAGAATGTAAAGAAGAAGATGAATGGTACATAGACAGTGGATGTTATTCACACATGACCATGGATCAAGACAAATTCATCAAATTGAAGAGAAAGGGTGGCAATGTTGCATTTGGAGATGAATCATTTGCCAAAATACTTAGAAAAGGTGTAGTAGAGCTTGGAAGCAAAAATGTAAAAGCAAAGAATGTCCTATTGGTTGAAGGCTTGAAGCATAATCTACTCATTGTTAGTAAAATGTGTGATCAAGGATATACTCTCACATTTGACTCACAAAGATGCAAAATCAAAGAATAAGGTTCAAGAAGATTGGTTGCAATTGCAACAAGAATACCAAGTAACATATACATCATAGATCCATGAAAAATCTCCAAGGAAGAAAGAGACCATAAAAATGAAGTGTTATTAATTGCTATATGTTCAGGGGGAGTAGCCCCAAAGAAGAGAGTTACCTTTTTCCATTAAACTTAGGGGGAGCAACCCCACCCTTTGAAATTGATGTCAAAGGGAGAGAGAAACCAGGAGCATGAGGATAGGGGAAGAATGAGTGTTTCCATCAATGAAAAAGGGGGATATTGTTGGAATATTGGTTGTTGTCATTGATGTCAACCCTAGTCATTGTTTGTAGTCATTGATGTCAACCCTAGCCATTGGGTTTTGGACCCCACAGTTGATCAAAATAGATAGACATGAAGGAAATTACACATGTAGATACAATATCCATGGATGGATAGTATAAGTCATGCCACTTCTGGTGGTATTTGGCACGTCACGTGGATCCTCACGATTGAGGAGAAATTAATTTTTGAAGATGACAATGTGAATTGAAGAAAAAACTACATGTCGACCCTAATGTTAAAAGGAAGTGACATAAAGGGTATAAATACATATCATTATACATTCATTTTAAAACACACACAAGTTTTTTAATGAACAAGGAGATATAAGTTGAATTTCAGAGGAAATATGAAGTAAAGAAGGCCGAATTTCAAGGGAGGATGAAGTCTTTTGGTGATGTGTTCTAAGGTATGTTGTTTATAGGTCATCTTACCATTTTTTCCTATAAATATGTTTCTAGAACTATTTCAGTGGTGAAATTCGGAGGCTATTGAAAAGACATATCTAGGTACCCATGGTAAAACTTTTATCTCTTTGCTCGCTATAATTTTGGAGATACACTCTGTGCAAGATAGGGTTTTGACTAGTCCAAAAGCTAGTCATAAACAGGTGTTTCAGGTAAAACAATCATAACATCTTCATAGAGAATCCAAATGAAGTGAGACCAATTGCATTGGAAACAGTATGGGCTGTAGTTTCTTTTGTACAAATTTTAGTATCTTATGTTAAATATTGAGCGCGGGGAATTCTGTACAAGTTCTCTCTCCCGAATAAACCAAAATTGAATAAGGTCTACCATTTTCTCTATAACTCCTTTTCTGGGAGGATTAAAGGAGTGAAAATTGGAGGAGTTTCAGAGAATACATTGAGTAATATTATCTACAGGATCAGAGTATTCCAATAAGTGAATAATTGCAGAAGTTGAAGAAGTCTCAGGAAGAATTATTAGGTTCTATGTGATGGTTGGTTGATGGTGATAGTTTAATGTAAAGTTTTATTATCTCTCATATATTCTTGGGTGGAAGGAAGGGGCAAGGATGGAGAGGTCAACCCTCTCTTCATATTGGATGATTGTATCTTCCTTTTAGAGGGTTATCCCTCCATTTATATTTGGAATTTGTAGCTTCCCTTGTGTTTTCAGATTAATTGATAAGTGCATACATAAATAGATCTCCCTAATTTCCATAGGAAACTAGAACAAAACATAACAGAATGCACACTTCTCCTTAAACTTCATAATCATATAAACTAGTTTAATGATGTATAAGTAGCATACCTTTTAAATGACGCTTGTTCCTCGCTAGTGTCATACTTGTAGCTCCGTCCTTGAGTTTGCAGAATAGTAATCCTATTTAAGAATCACAAACCAACAAAGAGGGAAAACAAAGATATATGTATTCTAATGAAGTCTATGTATATGATCAAGGAATTATACAATAGAAGATGAGATGCTTATATAGGGAAGAAATGCATTACTATATTAAGTGAATAGAAAGTGGAGAATACAACCCATGCCTTGATGTTGAAAGGTCCCATTTCGATGGCTCTTTGCTTCAACACACACACCTTTTATCCAATGTCTCGAATGAAGAAGATCCACAATCTGACTTGAATAACTAAAGCAAATTTCTCAAGCATAATATGAAGTAGAACTCTCCATACAAATCTTATCCTATTCAACCTTAGCCTTTTCCATGAGAGATCCTTCCTTATATAGTGTAAAAGAGAGATGGATGAGGAGATTAGGATGATGCCACAAAATTAGAGAATTGAGTAATATCCAAACCGATCGGAGGCCACCTCATCTTCTAGAAGATCCCCTTCTAGAACATTTGTGAAATTTGTCTTTTTCTATTCTTTAAGAATCGTCGAACCCTATGAAAAAGAAGCATGCGGCGATGTCGCAGTCCATGTTTAGGGCATAGTTCAATGATAAGGCATCGTCACACCCCATGCATATAGTAGGATGTGACGACCTTCCTTGACATGGTTTTTGAGAGAGGAAAGAAAATCACTTTTCCCATGGAGAAAGTATCTTTTAATATTTTCGGGGAATATGAACACATCTTGTCTGGTGATCACTGAGGTGACCAAAATAATGTGTAACACCTTGGAAGTCATTACTTCCCTTGAACAATAACTATTGATTATTTCTCATATATTGTTCATTGGATATAATTGAATATATAATCTAGTTGAAGTATAAGTTGAAAAGGTTTTTAAATTGTACTTGAAACTGATTCACCCCCCTCTTAGTATCAACACATAGCTCGTTGGATAGATATGGAAAATACATGTTTTCTAGGGAAGAGCTTCCGTTGGAAGAAGAAGCACCCAAGTATACAAAGTCGTGTCAAGATAGTTTACATTGTGACCAAAGAAGAAAAAGAGGATAAAGAAGATAGAGATAAGCCTAACCTCCCACCAAATTATTATAAATTCATCGAAGGAGAACCTCAATTAGATGAATCAAAATAAATGAAATGGATGGATGTAGAAATGAAGACCAAAGAATTTTTCATTTCAATAGACGACCGGCAAAAAATGGATAGAATAGGAGACTACTGGAATGAAAAGTAAACTTTAGAAATTTTTGACCTATTAAAAGAATATCATGATGTTTTAGACAAAGATTATAAAGACTTGAAAGGATTAGTACAAGAAATGGGTGAAATGAAAATTGAACCAATTCCTGGAGCTAAGCCTTTCAAAAAATGACCATATAAATTAACGCTTAAATATAAGCCTATCATCCAAAAGGAAATTGAGGCAATGCTAGTTGCTAATATCATATATCCAATTGATAAGTCAGAATGGGAAAGTCCCATGGTCGTATAGCTGAAGAAGCATGACCTGAAGAAGTTAAGAATCTGTGTTGACTTCTAGGGGTTAAACAAGCTCATAGTAACATATCCATTTCCAACACCATATGATAACAAGTTCATCAACAAAGTTGCAGGGAACAAATGTTATTCCTTTACCGATGTATTCTCCAGATACAATAAAGTACCAGTTGCTAAACAAGATCAAGAAAAAACAATATTTGTATCTGAGTTCAGATCATTTACATACATAGTCATGCCCTTTGGTATAAAAAATGCATGTTGGCCCTTAACCAAGTTTTGGGAGATCCTTGGTCAAGTTTGACCTATTTTGGGACTTCAACAACCTGTCGAAGGCGGAGCGCAAGACGAAGCAGATATTGCGGGATATCGGCCCCTTTTTGGGTCCTTTTTGGGATTTGGGATTATGTAACGGGTATGGGGATGTCAGCCCATGGGTTTACCCATGTTTATGCCTATTTTGTAAAGATAAATAGATGTCTAGGCAATGTAAGGAAAGGTGCATATATATCTGTATGATATTGGGCTAAGTGCTAAAGTATGGATTCTAGATGCTTTGTGGATACTTTGTGAGACTTGCAGAGCTACATGCAAGTAATTGTAAGAAGGCTTGGTGTTGTACCCTAACTTGAAGAAGGAGGATTTGGCGGAGTGTGCATAGATCTCCTGTCTTCTGTGAAGTAAGATTTTGATGCTATATGCTTGTAAGAAGCTTGAATGAAGATAATAAAGAGAAGAGTTGGTGGACGTAGCCCTAGGGTGGGGGTGAACCATATACATACTGTGTTGCTATGATTTGTTCGATGTGTTAATGTGTTTATATCTTTACTTTCTAAGTGCTTTGATATATATAGATAATTTTGTTTATGCTTTGTGCTAATGATGTATAGGATGTTATATCTGACCTATGTGAATGTGCATAGTGCTTGAATCTGCTAGATCTAATCTACCTCTCTATGTTAAGTGCCTAAATACATCAGATTTGAATGAATGATGCGATGCTCTATTTTATCTGCGGAGTAGATAGTGGTCAAATATTGATGAACTGTCAGTGCTAAGTGCTCTGTTAAGTATCACAATCACATATCTGTGTCCCTGCTAAGGTTATAGACACCTAGGTCCTGCAACCACCCCTGCCTCTACCTCAAGGGAGACTTCATCTACTTCACAGGTGTTGCCGAAAGGGTCAGTAGTTAGGGTTTTTCTAGTGCACTATTGTAGCGTTGAACCTTGGGTCTGCCCCTGTGCCAACAATGCCCTGGAAGTCTTCTCCAGGATAATGGTAAAGGAATTTCAATAATACATTTATAAAACAATGAATTTATACTTTGACGATTGGACTATCTACAACCTCCTAAAAGATCATATACAATTGCTACAAATGATGTTGGAGAGATGCAGGAAGATTCACTTGTCCTTGAATATAAAAAAAATATATCTTCACCACATCAATAGGCATACTATTGAGACACATTATATGTAAATATGGCATCAAAGTCGATATGGTCAAGATAAAGATCATTCTCGACTTAAAACTACTATCCAATCAGAAACAAATAAAAATCTTCCTTGGACACACCGGATATTATCAGAAATTTATTCAATATTATTATAATATTACTTTTACAATTGATGAGCTACTAAAGAAATAAGTGGAATTTCAATGGATTCTAGAATGTAACAACTATTTTGAGCTATTGAAAAGGAAGTTGGTATAAACACCAATACTAAGATTTCTCAACTGGACTAGAAAATTTCATGTACATGATGATGCATCTAATGTTGATGTCAACATAGTTTTATCCCATCTGTACACTGATATGGTCGACCATCCCAATGCATATGCCAACTGAAAGATAAATAAAGTAGAACAAAATTACTCAACGATAGAGAATGAAGCTTTATCAATGATCTTTTCCCTGCAAAATTCAGACACTATCTCCTAGCAAATCCATTTGTATTTTTCAATGATCATCAAGATTTAAAATACTTAGTCATCAAACCATTCCATCATGGAAATATTTTTCGTTGGCTATTACTCTTCCAAGATTTTGACTTCGAGATAGTAGTCTGACCAAGGAAGTAAAATGCTGACCCAATTCACCTATCCCAACTCGATACATGAGAAGATCCAATTGGGATAGATGATGATCTACCAAACACAAACTTATTTAGGGTGGAAGCATCCCCTAAGGAATTAGTCAAAATCGTGAGCTTTTTAGAAGATGGGAAAGCACCTGAAGATCTCCCATCCAACAAGAAAAATATCCTAGCAATGAAAGTTTCGCCAGTCACCCTTATAAATGGATACCTTTACAAATTAGGACTATATAATATCCTACGAATATGTGCACTAGAGAATGAACGAGAAGAAATCATTTCCAAGGCACACGTAGGCCCAACATGAGGGAATTTCCAAGTTGACACAACAACAAGAAAAAACCTTCAAGTTGGTCTTTGGTGCCCGACACTGCATAAATATTTTCGAGATAAAATTAAGAAATGTAACAAGTGCCAGAGGATGGGACGAACATTATGGAAAAATGAAATTCCCATGCATTCACTAAACTCGAGTTTACTATTTGAAATTTGGGCTATTGATTTTGTCAGACCCTTCCCAACAAGAGATAAACGATTAAGAGAAAAGTACATAATTACCACCATAGAGTATCGAACTAAATGGGAAGAAGCTGAACCAATTGAGAATTTTACAAAAGAAACAACTACAAAATTTATCTATGAAAACATAATTACCAAATTCTGTTGTCCTTTGACAATAATCAACAATCAAGGAACACACTTTATCAATAGCACAATTGAATTACTACTCAGAAAGTTCCTAATCGATCATATAAAAATGAATGCATATCATCCACAAGCCAACATAACAGTCAAATCATTTAATTAAATACTACACAAGGGACTATTTAAAATATATGGACTAGATAGAGATGACTGGGATGAAAAAGGGCTAGCAATATTATGGGCTTACAAAACAACATATAAAATGCCAACTAGTCAAACACCATTCAAATTAGTTTATGGTCAAGAAGTTGTAATCCCACTACACTTTTTTGCCAATGCAAGCCACACAGTCTCCGCCCTAGAATTTTGACCATAGACTTAACACAAGACAATTATTCTATCAAGTTAATCAACTAGAAGAAGAGAGAATGTTGGCACAAAACATCATGAAATCCAAAAAAGCCAACAAAAATGCTGGCATGACCGACATCTCAGAAAAAAGGACATCAACAATGGAGACTTGATATCATTATATGATAGTAAACGCAAAGGAAAACCAAGGAAATTAGAAACCATATGGTTGGGACCATATGTGGTTGAGGACATCAGACCCAATGGAGCAGTACAATTAGAAGCATTGCAAGGGAACCCCTTCAAAAAATTAGTCAATGGAGCCTGGTTGAAAAGAAATAAAATATATAAACCTCACGTCTTACTGATGAAAACCATCATAAAGGCACCAAAAATACTCGACTAAGTCGAAAACCTATCGGGGTAACTTAAGTCAGAAAAAGGAACAAATGGAATAAAAAGAAAACATAATCCATCAAAATATTCGTTGCGAAAAAATAAGAAGAGAAAATAAATATAGTGGAGAGAAACTCATACAGTGATGTGGACACATGTGAAGCCATCAGCCTCCTTTATACCCATGATGAAGAAACTGTGACATCAAAAAAAGGTATGAAGGAGTACATCTCGCACAAAATGGATACGTCGATAGACCAGCGAAGATAATGCAACATAAATTAAGAAAATTGGCCCTATATCTTCGTGCCGTCTGCCTCTACGTACACCATTATTCATAGCCAACCAAGAATGGTGAGCATGGACCACACATGCATAGTCATAGAATAATAATATTTTTGTAGATCAGAAATCACTTCACATAATTACCCATCATCATCAGACTCGAATCAAGCTCCTTTATAAGACAACCAATAACAAAAAGGAAAGCAATCCTACAAATAATTAAGTTTCCAAAATAAGTTATGCTGATGAAAAGTGTCACAGACGATGATCCACCTAAGCCTCTCCTCCATTTGAGAAAATCTATCCATCCATCTTCGATACATACGTGAGGAGGAGATGATCAAGATTCTGTAAAGGAAGGAATGTCCCTATTGGGCACCAATTGTTTAGTATCAAACACAAAGTCACATTACAAAGTTATTCCTAACATGCAGCCATATCATTTGGCCAGCTGGGACCAACAATTTGGGGTAGGATATCCAAGCCATTGGTCATGGGTGAAAGATGGGGGTCGATTGGAAGATGTTGGATGTTATTCCAACTAGCCCGGTCCCAAACCATTCCATAGGTTTTGGAAGTCATAGCCTATTTCAGTTCACTTGTACTAAAGGATCGAATAAATACATCTTTGGTAAACACAAATCATTCCAAATCTTACAAAGTAATATCATAAAAGAAAACAATCAAAAGTTAGACCTATAGAGAAGAAAAAAATAGTTTGACAAGACAAGTTTTAGAAGACAATATAAGGATTTTAGTTCAATATCGTCACTCGAGCATCCTTAAAGAACCCAAGGAACTACATATTTAAACAAAGGATTAGACAATACATCCAACAGAAAAGGAATGAACAAAGAAACTCAGATTTAGTAGATCCTTGCAACATCATTTTCTTCTTCTTCTCTTCTCTCTCTAATTTTGTAATAACCTCAATGAGGAAATAATAGAACATTTTTGTATTTTGTCACACTACCCTCTTGCTTGGGACAAGAAAGGAATTGAGGAGGGGGGATATGTTGTAGGGGCTAGTAGGCCCCACCGACTAGAACCGCTAGTTGACTGCAACAATCGGTTATGAATTCAATCAAACAGTTAGAGTCGACCGACCGAGAAGTTAAGGAATGTAACCGACTAGTAACTTTATGTCACATATATATATACACACTATCATTTAAGGGAAATATAGAGGTTGTTCTAGACTTATATATGATAAAATCTATTGATGGTTCTCCTCCATTTTTGTATGATCTTATATATGTCTATGTGCTCTTGTATATAATGTTGTAGTGTGTAATGCTCTGTGTAAGGATCTACCAGTAACTTCTCGTACTTTCCATTAGACTACAACACCCCTGTAGAAACAATATTTGACCCAACAATCACATAAGATGAATAAATTCTCAACCTATATGCTGAAGTGTCCAAAGAAGCAACCAATAGATGGAAAATGGCCCTCGGGGATGGGGCTTGACTGAAAACAAGGAGAAATAGATATTGAAATACTGCAAACAACTTGATAAATAAAAGTTGGGAATTGAATACACGACATAATGATTCAACCCTATTGCAGCAAAAAATATTTTGGTCGAAGTAATCATAACCACAGGTTCTAACAATCAGTAAAAAATCCAATGTCTAAGACAGGAAAATGAAGAATAGAAGTAGTTTCACATCAGAGTACTAAGGAGTAATTTGGATGGATTGGATTATAAAACAACAACAATTTTGCAATCGTAACATGGAAAATTCAAGGAAATACATCAACAACTAGAACTTGCCAACTCACAAGAAACAATCCCGAACAATGTACTCAACAATTGGCATTCATATTTCACCTCAACCTACAACAAGCTCAAAGCACAAAGAAAAATAATTTTTGATATAAGGAAATGATCCGGATTGGATAATTATATTATTGTTCATCTATCTTGATCCCTTTAGAGTGGAAAAACTGGAGGAATAATCTTACATGGCCATTTTAGTGGTAGGTCCCAATTCGGAAAATTGGGGTCCGAAACCTTCCAGGGCCATTTTGAGGCACCAAACAACATTGTTTTAGGGTTATAAATTTCCTAGAAATGCTTGGACACTTTTAATATATTCTACACATCGAGACCTTTCCAATGGTACAAAAATCACGTCAATCAGAGCTCGTATACAAAAGTTATTCCTCCCACAAGTTGACCTACCGTGTTGACCACCATGGTACGAGAGGATGCCATGTCAACCTAGTTACTCACACATATGGGGTCGCACCATATGTAATTTCAAGAATATTCTAGAAGGTCCAAAACCCTATCACAATTGAGGGTTGAGGAAGTAAACCACCCCCCCGAGATGGCTATTGGGCTATGTTAAATACCAGGCCACTACGAGGAGAAGGGGTTATGTTCTTTTGCATTGTATCTTGTTCCATAGCTAAGAAACAAATATGAGAGTGGTATTCTGCGAGCATAACAGAGGATGAGAGATTTTGTAGCAACCATACAGGCCATAGGTCAAAATAAACTCCATAGAGAGTGTCTTTTTCTTTGTACTTGCATCATTTCTATACCAGAGAAAATAGAGCATGGAAACATCACCTTCTAGATAGGTTTTCTCCTTTATTGGGTTTCCCAGGTCATATCTTGTGTTTATTTGTGAATTGTATGATTGTATTTTATTGTTCCCTATTTTTTGCATTTTATCTTTTTCATGCATTAGCAAAAAATCAATAACTAAATATTCCAGAGATCTAAAGGAAAAATAACCTTAATAGTAAATAATTTCAATATTTTGTTAGATCTTTTGTGACGAACTATTCCAATGGAATATCTACGGTAGTTTACAAATAAGGAAAAAAAGATAAATCACCTCTGGCGCAAAATGTAAAGTAGCCATATCAACCCACATTGCAAAAGAAAAGGCAATGGAAACAAAAATGTCAAAAAAAGAGAAAGAATGGTTGAGAGAGGCGACTAAAGCTCAAACAAAAGCATATAAATCCATTAAGCACCTCAACCAAGTTAAAAAGAAAACTTATATCCAAACATAAATTCAACCGATATTTGACTCCTATGCAAGAATCCCCTTTGACGAATAAGATATATTTTTCGGGGAAGATAAAATCAATGGGAATAGAGGCACAATACTCCATTGAAGAATGGAATATGTTTTCAAACCATTTGCAACAAACAACTCCAAGTATCTATCATAAAACATTTGGAGGCCTGTTGAATCAACCTACAAAATAGTCAGAGGGTGCATCGACTTTTCGATAGAAGTTCCATTTTTTCAATCCCACGCCCTCTGAGTCAAACATTCCGACCACTAGTCATCAGTCAAGAACTTCGTAGGTAATCATTGAAGGATAAGAGGAGTCACAAGTACAATTCAAAATGACACCTCTTCCACCAAATGTCAGATTGCATGAGTGGGATATTCTTGAAGAAACACATGAATAGACTGTGCAACTAAGAGAAAATCCTTGAATAAGTAGGTGACATGCCATCAGACATATTCTAGCAAGTCTCAAAATCAACATTCTCTTCTCTTCTTTCTCATTCTCATATTGCAATATTTTCAAAATCTGATATAACCTATTGGTGAAAACCTCTTCGGGAGCACCAATAGAGTTTTTCAAAATTTTCAATGTACTATCCACACTCCTCCCTTGCTCAATATGAGGAAGCGATTGAGTGGGGGGGGGATATGTTGTATGGGATATTTGACTCTGCCTACTAGACCCACCAGTAAACTAGTCAAGTTGACTGCAGAATTTGGATAGGGAAGTTGGTCGAATAGACAGTTAGAGTTGATCGACTAAGATGTTAAGAAATGTAACCAACTAGTAACTCTATATCACACACACACACACACACACACACACACATGTGTGTGTGTGTGTGTAGCTATGCAATGTAAACAAAGATACTTTTTTTGGCTATCTAATAAAAAGCATTGATGGTTGTCCCACTTCTTGTGTATGTATGCTTATGTCTCTATGTGTTTCTATATATGATGTTGTAATGTGTATTTTTCTGTGTAAGGATCTTCCAATAACTTGTCGTACTTTCCCTTAGAATACAACACCACAGATTTTGACCAACGATGTAACTTGTATGATAACCGACTGATTTATGACAATCTCATTTTCTAAGTTTTCACCACTAATTCTCGATACTTAGTTGAATTTACTTTAAGTGACAATGTTTGTTATACAAAATAAGTATATAAAGTGAGAAAAATGATTTTATCCATATGTTTAACATAAAAAATGTTGTTGATTTGAATTTATTTTAAGTAACAATGTTTATTATAAAAAAAAAGTAAAAACATCTGGCATAGAACTTAGTAAAAGGAAGTATGCAAAAGTAAAGATGAAAAGGAACCAATGTAACATGTGTCGAAGTGGAGATGTGGAGGGAACACTGTAAAGTGTGTGGATTATACGATGTGCAGGAAATAATGTAAAGTGTGCACAACTTAGTTTTTTTTGAAAGAAAATAGGGACTTCCTTGCGCAATAGAGGTTCTTTCTACACAACATTGAAAATGACAACAGGATATCACAAACTAGTTACTAGTACACATGATTCTTTAACCAAATCTTAGAGAATACCAACTGTAGGTGAATGAAGAGATGAAGGAAAATCCAAAAACAAAGCAATTCTAAAACTTCAAACTTAAAAGGAAAATTGGTTTTGTAAACCAGAAGAATGGGAAATAAGGCAATGTACATGGAAATGGTTGATGTAATGGAAAATGTTCAATGAGTTTTGATAATGTTCAACCAGTCTTGAAAATAAGTCGAGCAGGATAAATCCTACTGCATTTTTTAAAACAATTAAATATAGAACCATAAATTCTGATCATGGTTAGAATTAACACAGAACCTGACAATCGAGCAAGTTGGTTAAGTAAACATAGACAAGGAAAGAAAGGATTGAGAAAGGACTAGACACTATTTTATTGAGTTTTTACAATATGGTACAAAAATTACCAATCATAGCATATACGTAAAAATATCATTTATCATAATGAAAGTCAATGGCTACATATGCACATAACATGATATTTCATTGAAAAATGATAAAGAGTGAATACATTATTGAAATTTTTTTCTGAAAGTCAAAGTGTGGAAAATCAATAGCTATGTATGCCAAAACAGTACCTTGGCAAGGTAAAAAAATATACAATTTCATTTTCAATAATTTTTGTAAATAACAACCCTAAAGCTAAAAGAACAAGAAGAAAACCCTACACATCGTAAGAATCCAGCTATAAAATACAATATAAAAATAGTAGAGAGATAAGT
>CBVK0101590878.1:0-14548 GCA_900067695.1 Picea abies
CTCTTCCGATCTCACTGTTGTTCATCGTAATCATTCAAGAATATTTCCTGGCGATTCCTTTCTTGATTTTGGTGTGAGGCTTCTTGATTTTCGACGCTACTACAAAACTTAGACATGCACACATGTTTCATATCTTGGACTTGGCACACAATATAAAAATTTAGTATGTGGCACACTCCTCTCCCTTCTCTTCACATTTAGCTTAAGCGCATGCAAAATTGGAACGGGCACACACAAAACTTGGAATGAGTGCACACAAATTTGTTTGTGTGTGCACACAAAATGAACCCAAAACTTTGGGTGCCAACAGGTCCCCACCACTATTACTTGGCTCATCCTTTAGCCAACAGATCCATGGAATTCCTGTTAGAAATTAGGTAATATCAAATCATCCTCATTGATGGCCCAAATCATCAAACCAAGTTGTGGTTGCATCTGGGTTTGAGCAAGAGCCAATCATCTGTTCATGTTATAGTTGCAACATGACCCAAGTCCTAGAATGATTCAAGTAGGCTCCATGGTGAAAGATAGAGATAGAGTTCATGTGGTGATATTCCCTACCCATTACATTCACTGGTGTTTGTGGAGGTGAATGAGGGATATGTTTAAATCATACCATCAAACACCCACCCCTAAAAAGAGGTGAGGCTCGATCAAGAGAGAGCATTAGATGATGCTTGTCTTGTTGTATTGGTAGGACAAGACCGATCCAAAGGTTGTGAGATTTCCTCTTCTGGAGATGTGAGGATCCATGTTGATAGGTGGGAGTAGGGAGCCCAAAAACTAAGTTGAATGTATCGGTTTTCCTCGGGCTCATTGCTATCAAAGGGGGATCCATGACCATAGATGGGAGTAGGGATCTCGACAAATAAGAGAGTAGAGATTAGGGTCTCTCCCTATCATCAAAGGTGATGATCCATGGCATCTGTTCAACTAGATTCAGACTTAGAAAGTTGGTGAATGGGTGTATCTTCGAAACACCATTCAGGGAATAGTGAGGGATAGTGTGGAATCCTACTGAAATATAATAGGGAGGGCCCTCGTCATATTAACTAATCACAAATTGGAACTATGAGTATTAGGCATCTAGACTAGATTAGGAAGGCCTGATTATTGACAATATGCTAATCCATGCCATGAGTGGAAATATGGAAAGAGAGCATGAAAAAATGGAGGTGGGTGGCAGGGGGGGGGGGGGGTTTGTTGGAGAATAAGTAGAGAGTGGTGGAGAAGCATGAAACATGGGGATATCAGTTGTTGGATCTACCATACTAGTGATGCTTATCGGGGATTGTGATGGCATAAATAATTATGTACATGTGGCATGTGAGAACTTCCCAACTAAGATTGATTTCCCTTTCAATAAACTGAATCACCAGGAAAATATTCCTAGGCTCGCGTGAATCTGGCAGGCAGGGCCTTGCTTGGAGAATAAGTAGAGAGTGGTGGAGAAGCATGAAACATGGGGATATCAGTTGTTGGATCTACCATACTAGTGATGCTTATCGGGGATTGTGATGGCATAAATAATTATGTACATGTGGCATGTGAGAACTTCCCAACTAAGATTGATTTCCCTTTCAATAAACTGAATCACCAGGAAAATATTCCTAGGCTCGCGTGAATCTGGCAGGCAGGGCCAGGATCTTGAACTTATCATAAACCAACAGCCTAAATTGGAAATATGGGAAATCTGCAAAAAATGTCAATCTATCGAGTCCACCTACATGATTGATGTGGATTTTGGGCTATCGAAAAGGCAAATTTTTTCGACTATAAGATATGTTATATGTTGTACATTCTCTACTAAACCTACTCTACCAATATTCAAAGGTGGAAGAGGGAGATAGATGTTAGTTGACACCAATGGGCCGTAATACACCTTCAATATGTTGCCATCAATGAGTCCCTTGAGTGGTTGTCCTTGCAAGGTTGCCAACTTGGCAACACCTACTTCACTAATGTAGACTATCCAAAAAGGACCCAACCAACACATGCATGTCTTTCTAGGATGCTATAAATATTTGTTCTCATATAATAACATTAAATATCTAGGATGGAGAATTTTCTAACGGATGTTGTGATCATGCCATGCCATCTTCCTTTCCTTTTCCACCACTTGGTTGAATCCTACCATCATTCGATCCTCCTCTAGTTCCATGAGCTCATCTAACATGTGTTGAAGCAACTAGTCATCTGTCATGTAGGTTGCAAGGGCAACCTGGAGGCTAGGAACAACAAATTGGAGTGGCATGATCACTTATTTTCCATAGACCAATCTAAAAGGTGTGTGCTTTGTCATCCTTTTTCACATTTTTTTATAATCCCATAATATTTTTGGGATCCGTTGATCATAGTCAGCACACTGCACATTGCAAAATTTGGTTAAAGCATGCTCTAAAAAAATATTAAAATATTTAACCGTACCATTAGCTTGAGGGTGACAGGGAATGCTCTTTTGGTGATGTACCATGAACTCCTGAGTAAGTTTTTGAATGGTATCTTTCAGAAAGTGTGACCCCTAGTCGCTCATCAACACCCTTGGATAGTAGAATCTAGTGATGACACTCTAAAAAATTACGCATGTCATCATTTTTTTTATACAATCATTTACCACTGAAACTTCGACCCATCTAGTGAGGTATTCATTCGATGTAATAATGCAGTGCACCTCTGTGCGACACGTGGGGGGGTTTATGGGACCCACAAAATATATTTCCCATTTGTCGAATGGCTCTAGCACAATCAGAAAAAATAAAGGAAGTTCATCTCTCATGCAGGTCTTTATAATATGTTGACATAAGTCACAACATTTGTAGTATTCCTTGGCATGTGCAAAGAGTGAGGGCCACCATAACCCTACGTGTAAAACCTTATGCATTGTATCATTGTCGACATTATGGTATCCAACAATACCTTCATGTGATTCATACAAGATGGATTTTTGTTCATGTTCTATCACACATTAACACAGGATGCCATCTGTGCCCAACTTATACAATTGTCCAACAATCAACTGTTAATATGCACTATGGGTCACTAGTTGATGATGTTGAGTCAGACTATAACCTTTGGGATCTTTACCAGTCATGATAAATTCCACGATTTCATCCAATTGGTCAAGAAAGGATTCGACATGGAAGAGTTCTACATTGGGGAGTTCATCGACGAGGCTCTTAGCAACTTAACCAATCTTGATCTGTGATAGATGATATGGTCCAACATTATACTTCCCTGAATTCACTACAAATTCAAATTCAAACTCCTGAAAGAGTAGAAACCAATGGGATATTCATCCACCCAACATCGTATTTTTGACCAAATACTTGAGCGTAGAGTGGTCAGTGAAGAATTTAAAAGCAAATCACAGCAAGTAGTGGAGAAATTTTTGTAAGGAATATACCATGGCAAGGATTTCATGCTCATTTTTCATATAATTATTTTCATCATCAGACAACTTGCGACTGGAAAAGTATACTAGATGGTCAATGTTTCCTTCCCATTGTTGCGCAAGAGCTGCACCCAGTGCAATCGACGAAGCATCAACTTGGACATGAAAGAGTTTAGACCAGTTGGGGAAAACTAAAATTGGTGTAGTGACAAGCTTAACTTTGAGAGTATCTAAGGCTACCTCACATTCTGATGTCCAAATATACTTAGTGTCTTTGTGCAACAACTTTTCTAACGGTGTTGCAATTTGGGCATAATTCTAAATGAACTGCTAGTAATATCACATGTGACCCAACGTAGCGCGCATCTCCCAAACTGAGGTGGGGTCCACCATATCCAATATGGCGACAATATTAGCTTGATCCATTGGCAAGCCATCCTTTCACACTATGTGGCCCAACAATGTGTCGAATGGTGTACAAAAGATGTATTTCTTCAAATTCAAGGATATATGTAGCTGGTGGAATCGATCCAACATCAACCAAAGGGCTTGCATGTGTTCCTTCAACAGACTGAATATTGTCCAATCATATAAATATACTTCAAGAAACTTATGGATGAGATCCTTGAAGGATGTGACCACTATCTGGGAAAAAAATGCGGGGGAATTCTTTAAACGAAAAGGCATGATAGTGTATGCAAAGGACCCCCATTCTATCACAAAGGTGGTTTTATATTGATCTTCCTCTACGATCAAAACTTGATATACCCTGAAAAACCATCTGCAAAACATTAGGCTTCCTAGCCGCCAAAATTTTCCAACACCTCATCTATGAAGGGTGTCAGGAAAGGGTCATGGATGCATGTTGCATTGAGACTCCTCAGATACACTTTTATATACATGAACAGATTTGTAAATATACTTTAGAAATAACCCTTAATATTCAACAAGAATAAACCAAACCATTCACTAGAATATTGAACACAATAATGTAGACAAAACCCTTGAGGTAGGGTAACACCATATATTAATCCTTAGAGAAGGATAAAACTCCTCAAACAATCCTTTCTTGTTACAAAAAAAATGTACTTCACAATTCCCCAATACATTGCCTACACTTCTTTATATAGAATTCTTTATCTTCTAGAAATCCTATTTATTATATCTATCTACCATAGTGGGCCTTATTTAATAATATAGTGGACCTAGTCCACCTTACATTGAATGACCTCCACTAATAATACATAACCCCATTCCCATTGGGTACCTCCCATATTACCTCCCTAGGTATACTACATTCCACCCCCCTTAGGCATGTTTTTTCCTCGAAACACAAGAATAAACCATACAATATGACTGACCAAGAATTGTAGCCAATCGGTGCCAAGTACAACCATCCATCCATCCTAATGGAATATGAACATGATATCCAACTGTTGCCTTTCCACCCTAATCTTGCTCTGCATTGTGTCATTGTTTCCATAGGATTGGTTCTTTGTCTTGATGTCTTCCTACAATGTTGGTATCCTCCATGCACCTCTTGATTGGTTTCCTTTCTATTTCCATGTTGGTTCATAAGTGTGTCGATGGTCATGCCCGTGCATTGATTATTTTTGTTTCTTTATATGGTGTGGATGGTGATATACAACAACTATAGGAATTGATTGATTTTTCTTCGAATCTGCAACATAGTGTGTCTTTGAGTCAAAGACCTTCTTAGCATATTTATCATGTCTTTCATGTGGCTTTATTTCATCTCCTTCTACAGACTCTACCTATGATTCAACTTCAGATTCAACAATAATTTCTTTGCTTGACTTCGTGGGCCCTTCTGTCTTACGAAGAGATGCATCCTGCAATGTGATTTTCTTTTTCTTCTACCTCAACTTCAAAAACTTATTTTTCACATTAATAGTAATGGTACCCATTGATTTTATTCAAGGATATCCCAAAACAATATCCACATCATCCATATCCATAATAAAAAAATCTGAATGAAACACATATTTATCCATGGTAATCTTTAAATCTTTAAAAACTAGAATATTTTTACCTCAACCTATGTGCTTTGAATATTCTTTGCGGGAAATTGCAATCTATTAACCAATTGAACATTGATAAAATTATGCATGCAACTACTAGGGTTAATAGGAACAATTATATTTTTTTTATGAATGCATCCATGAACCTGTAATATATAATTTCCACATGAAAATAAACCCTTGGTGTTCTCTTTATCTATTTTTTCAACATGATGCCACCTATCTAAAAAAAAAAATGAAACACTTCATTGGAAAGCCCCATTATCTTGATCTAGTCCAATGATCACTTCCATGTGTCAGCACCTTCTCTAAGACAAAAGAATAAATTAAATCTCCACTTCTATTTCCATTATGACTTGAGGGTCTTTAGTAATTATTTAATACTAGTACCATCATCTTTTCCAGTAAAAATTATCATGTTATCCATAACCCAAAAATAAAACTTGCAGTCCAAATCACGAGGCTTTTTTGCAGAAAAACACTGAAAATTTGTTGAATTTTAAATGATGATAACTTCAGTTCTCGTACTTCGTTTCAACTAATTTTTTTTTTGAAATTGGGTATTTTTCTGAGAGGAATTCAAATATTCAATTATTTTCTGAAAATTCTGAGCAAAACGTTTTAGAACTGAGTCCAAAGTGTGTCGCCCCTTTTTTTCCTTTAAACAATAATTGCAAAATGAACCAAAAATGTATTCCCTTATGTGTCCAAGGAAAGAGATCTAATACTAAATGTTATATACCTAAACATATATGTAAATATACTTCATAAATAACCCTTAATATTCAACAAGAATAGACCAAAACATTCACCAGAATATTGAACACAAGAATGTAGACAAAACCATTGAGGTAGGGTAACACCATATATTAATCATTGGGGAAGGATAAAAATCCTCAAGCAATCCTTTCTTGTTAAAAAAACAATATACTTCAGAGTGCTCTAGTACATTTCCTACACTTCTTTATATAGCATTCTCTATCTTCTAGGAACATTCTAGAGAAGGAATCTTCCAGAAATATTATTTATTATATCGAACTACCATAGTGGGCCTTATCTAATAATATAGTGGACCTAGTCCACTTTAAATTGGATGACCTCCATTAATAATACATAACCCCATTCCCATTGGGTACCTCCCATATTACCTCCCTAGGTATACTACATCCACATAGATTATATTATCACCAGTCTTCTTGGGTTGCAGTACCATAGGACTAATCTAGTCAGACTCCTCAACAAGGACAATGTTCCCAGCATAAACCATCTGATCCAATTATGTGCACACCTTTTCCTTATATTTGGGATTTAATCGATATGGTCATCTCTTGACCAGTTTGGCGTTTGGTTTCAGCTAAATCTTCATGGCCCCCATCGATCCTGCAATTCCTTTCATTTCAGAAAAGCTCTAGGGAAGAAAGTCTTCATATTCTTTGAGGAGGTCAACAACCTGAGTGACTATCTCTTTATCCTAATAATCTCCATTGATGGCCAACTTGGGTTCTTCCTCAATGCGTCCAATATTATGTTTCATGGTTTTAAGTGGGCCATTATAATATGGGGTGACCATCATTGTTCCCTTACCCTTTAACACGTGTTCTCGTTCAAATTATTTGATTTCCATGTCTTTAGGGTCATGTAACACCCCCATTTTTTAGCCCCATATTAAATAATGTATTGTTACACTACTAAGAGGCCAGAGTGCCCAAACAATTGTTAAAAGGCTAGTGTGCCCAAGAAATGTAATGTTTTGATCATTATTAATAATAAATACATCGATGGTTGTTAGATGGACAAGGACTAGAGTTATAGTGGGGTATGATTCCACAAGAGAGGGGGCTTAAGGGGCTAAGTGTTTATTTTGTTTTTTATTACTACCCATTTTGTATAAAATGAACGAAAATAGTTATGTAATCTTCTTGGGGGAAGGCCAACGGGTTCTTTATCCCCATGTATTACATAAAATCATCCCTATTTTGTTGAGGGGGGTCGTTCATTCTCTCTCTCTCCCATCCTTGTTCTCATGATGTTGTTGGTCACTTCACTCTTCCCTCACACATTCATTCACCCAACTATTCATTGTTTTGCACCTCTCATGGAGACTTCACTCCATTCATTTATGTCACTCACTCATCTTTCCACATATGTGTCTTGTCTTGGGAAAGGAAGACGAACTGTTGAAGAGCAGCCATGGAATTGTTGGTTGTAGAGATCGTTGGTGTATTCCAACCATGATTTGAGGCCTGCATATCTGAGATGCTTGGCCTATGTCCATCTTTACTCACATTTGTGAGTACTGAGAGTCCCAATATGGAGATTCTGGACCAGTTTCACTGGAGCTATGGAAGGAGAAGGACTCCCTAAGGGACTGCATGGCAAAGAAGAGTGGGGGTCCATTCTCTTGGGTTGTGTCGACTGGGTAGAAGATATTTGGGTACTTTGATTGTTGTCAGTGTTGAGAAGCCTGTGAGAGCTTGAGTGTTTACTAGTTTGGGAAGCCAAGTAACACTATGGAACCGTCCTTATGGATTCATAGCCTTGGCTTGGGAGTGACATTTTTGTTGAGACTTGGAACAACAATGTCTATGGTTGGGTGGAATGTCCTTGGTCTACATCTAGTTGGTGTCCTCTTTTATAAAAGATAAGTTCTCTTTGTTATGGTATTATTTACCTGTGTATGATTTATTCCAATGTGTATTTATTTATTGTTGAGTTCAGTATATATTTAGAGTATGCATGCTTGTTGTTTATTGTTGTGCATGTCGTTTAGTTACTTTATTCTATGCATCTTTATTAAATTGAAAGGTATTTGTAAGAGAAAGAAGTCTGAGAGTGGTATTGAAGTAGCATAACACGTCTTGTGGGTGGTTGGGTATGTTACAGGACCTCAAGGATGATTTTAGGGGCTAAATTTCGCTCGTGGGCTAATTTTCCATGGTTTTTCCAAAAACAAGATTCACTATTTTAAAAATCATTCGCCCAAATTCTATAGGATAAAATTATTTTACCTTAAAAATCGCCAAAATTTTATAAAAACTATATAAAATCCTTAGAAATTTGAATAGTTTTACAAAAATATCGCCAAACATTTATAGTTGAAATATGAATGATTATTAAGATTCGCCAAGGTTTCTACATTTTAAAATAAATTTCCATCCTTAAAATCATCCTTGCAGGTCATGATCCTCAATATTATCAACCTTGATCTTCCAAAAATGTAATGCCTCTTTTAGTTTTTCCACCAGTTGATGATACGAGAAGACCACCCTAGGTGTGGCTTCCTTGGGCTACCGATAGAAAATAAAATATTTAATCTAAAGGAGTTCCTCTCTTTGAGCTAAATCTTCTGCAATGAAGATGAAAGTTAAATAAAATTGGGAGATCATGTGGGTCCACCTGACATTTGTCTCTTGATTTCCTCCTGAATGTACCATATTCTAGGGACCATATCTATAGTGTGGATGAATTTATGGACCCATTGGACTTGAGGGGTATTCTTAGAAGTCCAATGTCATTCACAAAAATAAATGTGTTCTTGAGGATCCTAAGTACCCCTGTAATGGTTGTCTAGCTCGAAATCAACAATGAAATGGAGCTAAACCTTTATCAACTCTACTACCTATGCCCAACTTTGAATATTCAAGTGATGTGTTTCCCACCACCATGAAAGTGTCCCTCAGACCACTACATCCAAGGCCTAAAGTCTCTGCTCCGCATGGATAATTTTCTCCATCTATATGAGGAATATCTCTATCATCCCTATCCCATTAAACTATGAGACATTGCAAAGATATTATCCAATCTAGCGCATTGATTTTGTTATCCTTACAAATATGTAAGTGGAGACTTCATAGAGTTTGTTTTTCCACCTATCCATGGAATCTTTAGAATCTATTTCATAAGGCTTGACACTTCTCCAACTTAACTCTCCATCCACATTGGGGTTAATGTAATCCTCCCTACACATTGTGATCTTATATATTTTTTCAAAAGTTGAGCTCTATGCATCCTCATCCACTGGCTCATTATATATGTCTCTTTCATATGGATATAGAGGTGAAACCAAGCGCAGGGTGTCTATTTCAAATGACATCTACCTCATCTTCAAATTCAATACTACATTATTGTCAAAGGCCCAGTCAATTCCAAGTACTGCAGGATATGTATCAGACTCATCCATAATTTCGATGACCTCAAAGTCAGCATTTGTTTTCACTCCTATATTTACTTCCACTTTCTCCATTCGGCCTATGGGGTAAATCTTGTATTGATTCTCCAACCACAATTGGATGGGAGACTAGACCAATTTTGGTTTTCCCATCACCTCCCAAGACTTCTTGGGTAAATGTTTCACATAAAAACCCAGATCCAACAAGACACCATCCATGTCATAGTCACCAATCTTCGTTGTCATCTTTAACTCTTAACCAGTGCACTTTTTATTTTTGAATTGGCATACATCTCTTTCAGGAAAAGGGGATAATATTGTTACCTCCACTCCTTGTTCCTTCATGTGGGTAGCTAACATCTGTGTCAACTTACTTTCATCATATAGTTAATTGAGAAATCACAAATAGCAACACAAGAAAGAACTTATATGGTCTTCATGTTCTTCCTTACGACTCAGTTTGTGAAAGGCTTCTATGTGTGTTGTGCACTGCAATTCATCGAGGCATTGTTCTTCATGCATTTTCTATGCATGGCATCAAATCTTGTTCTGTCTATGAGATTTTTCCAATGATCATTGCATCATGCACTGTATTTATTCGCGCACATGAGCTTCCTCCAATGACCTTTGTGTTGTGCGTAGCAACTCTTCCTGGGCGTGAACCTATTCTAGCGACATTCATGTCACCCTCTGCACTTCTTCCCATATCCTGGCCTCTTCATGACCTTTGTGTTGTATGTTGCACTTCTTCACATATTTGAGCCTCCTTAAGTGATCTTTGTGTTGTGCGTTGCAACTCTTCATGTGCTCATTCTTCTTGAATATCCCTCTGCATGTATCACTTGAACTTATTTTGTTGGGAAGAATCAAACTTAGGAGGGGGATATGCTTCATATATGATATGCCCCTTCAACTTCTAACCTGATCCTCACCATGCTTAAAGTCTGCTCTTGTCTTAGCTCCTCCTCGGGTTACTACCTAGACATCAACTTCTTCATCTTTATTCTTATTGTTGTGTGGCTCCACATGTACCATATTGTAATGCATCTTCTTTTCTTCTTACTTCTTCACTAAGTCGGTATAGTCCTCTGTGACATGTTCAGGACTATAGCAATATACACAGATTACACATGGTTTTGCACAAAACCTCGATACATGA
The DNA here is from genome assembly GCA_900067695.1 of Picea abies. Taxonomy (NCBI): domain Eukaryota; kingdom Viridiplantae; phylum Streptophyta; class Pinopsida; order Pinales; family Pinaceae; genus Picea; species Picea abies. The sequence goes on from CBVK0101590878.1 coordinate 10,761, forward strand.
CCTTTTTCACCACAATTGAAACAAGTGGGGGGTATACCTCCCCCTCTGCTATATCCTCAGTTACGACTGCACCCATAACCACCTCTGGGAACTCCTTGGTATCTTCCACTTTCTACACCTGCACGATCACCACCCTTTTACTCTTCATGTCCATGGAATGTATCATGGGTATTTTCTTGCATCAACTAGAGTGGACAACAATTATTGACATTGTTCCCCATGGATTTACAGAACTCACAAAACAAAGTATGGTTCTTCATTTGATACTTCTACAAAGTTGGGAAAGAGGGTGGTACATGGCCCCACTATCTACATATCTCACACCATTATGTATGTCCATACGAAAATGGACTCAGCACACCCATCACCACATAACTTGGAAGTACAGGGAACTCTTCCTTGTGATGCCCCTTAGTGCAATATGTGGTACACCAAATTTTCTCTTGCATGACCTCCATCTTTTCCATATATTGCAACTACATTTTCAATTTGGCTAGTTGAGACTGCACCTGTGTCAATCCCACTGATGTATTTTCCCCTCCTGGTGTAGCTTCTAAGCACATTGCAATTTGTACGGCCTTTGCTTGAGTCATCACCTTATGTTGGGTGAGTGAGACTCATATATGGGGAAGCAAACCTACAATAAACCACTCTCTATGTTGCACATCCTAGATTTGGAACATCATCCTATCCAATATAATCTTAAAGAGTTGGTCATAATCCCATATGGTCTCGCCTTCCTTCTATTTTATCTCCTTTATATCCATGATGCATTGAGACTCTGACTTAGGTTTCTGGAATTTCATAAGAAAATATTGCTTAATCTTCATCATGACCTTGTCTATCCCACTGGTGCAGTGGCCTTGTACTTTATGTACCACATAAAGGCTCTATCCCTAAATGTTGTTTCTAGCTACACGATCTTTCTTTCTTCGTCTATGATCCTCTTCACAAACTAGATTGATTCTCACGTGAACCAATGTTGTTCCACATTATCCTTACTTGTTCCATGGAACATGAGTAGCCTCAGGGTGCAATCCTGATTCTCCATCATCACTCTCTGACCAACTCCTCTAATCTAATCGTTGGTTGAAAAACTTCTTTCTATTGATACTGCTATAGGTGAAGTGGCATAGGATTCTCCTTCTTCTTTACACATATCTTCTCTTATTTCTAATGCTACTCCTTCTCCTACTCCAATCGCTTCACTATATGTTGTTATTTATTCTTGATTACAAATGTGAAATAGAGATAGTTCAAAGGGGGGGTAATTCTATCTTCTTTGAACATTTATTGTGAGGAGACCTAGAGAGTTGCTTACTTGTAGTCATGCAATACCATATGTTATCGCTAATTCGTCTCCCCCACCACTAGGGGAGCCTCCATCTTCATCTTCTATTTGTGAAAAACTACTATGTGCTCCATCTTCATCTCATATCAGTGCACCATTTCTCTATGTTTCATCTTCCTTTAAGGTTGTGGCACTCCACAATAGCCAAGGGGTGCAAACTTCATCACCTAATCCCTTAATACTACCACCATTACTACTACTAATAGTGGTATCCCCACTAGAAAATCTATCCTCAATGCCACACCTCTTCACAGGCATATCCTCATTTATGCTCCTCTCTTGCACAACATTCTCTTATGCACTACCACCTAGTGTGGTTTATTTTCTCTTCATCCTAGGACCGACCCTTCATCGCGCAACCATGGATAACTCTTTTACACTTCTCTCCTCTGCTTTCCTTCTTATCTTAACTCTTCTTGTGTATCTCTCATCTATTTTTCTCCTCTAATATTCTGGGTCCATCCCATTCCTCACCTCATCTCAAAAATTTATGGATCCTCCCCAATGGATCTGTTTCCTCTCTTGGTTTTCCCCATCCTTGTAGCCCCTCCAATTCTAGGCGAGTTTACTCAACCATTCTATTGGGATCCATGTGCGTCATCTCTTTCTCCATGAACAACATCTTTATCCATAATCTAATCTCTTCTAACATTTGTTTTTTCGGACCTTCCACAAAATTTCTCTTAGCATCACTGAAAGAATCAGTGTACTCCATAACAAACTCAATAATATAGCCCTCTTTTACTCAAGAAAACCACAAATCAATGGTTCAACTCCAATTATTGTTCAACACCTTCAATCTATCAAGCATGGATTGATCCCAAACTATTGGTACTAAAGGCCAACTGGTAGAATTGGTATATTTTTTCCTTTTCATCAATTCATACTACAAACATAGAAATTCAACAAAGAAAATCTCATGCATATCAATGTAAATATATTCATCTTGCCATTTCATCACATTCACTCTCATCCCCTAAGACTTTCCTCCTGAGATGGATACCACCTCATCTCTTTCCTTCATCATTCCCTACAAGGCTTCCAGGTCTTGGCAACAGAACCATCTGCTGGCGTTTTGTTCCACGCTCACACATGTCCTTCTTAACATTGGGGAGTTTAGACCCAGGATTCATCCAATGTTGACCAACAAAAACCCTAGAGCATTGGCATATCAATCCTCATCCAAAACTAAGGAATTTATCACCAAAGATGTAGAGAGGATCATAGAGACCATAAGGTCTTGTGTCAGGGATGAAGGACTAAACAAACCAGGATCCATATGGGATGTCATTCACACATTCCATATCCAATGGAATACTATGATTAATAAGTAAAACAATACACACACATATCCAGATAACACATTATAGACACATAATAGATCAGAACTGTTGCAGCTTTATTATTCCTCTCATTCTATTCAACACAAACATATAGTAAACAAACTATATCCGACAACAACAAAGTCACACATCCCTTCTGATATAATTTCCTAGAAATACAACATATTGGGAAATGTGCATCCTTTTCTAGACCTCAGACATATGATAGACTCATATTTATATTCACAAGAATTACAACATTACCAAAGGCTCGGAGTGAGATACATATTGAAAACTTAATGGATCTCATCTAACCATCTAACTCTATATCTAATGTCATTTCTTCCTTTTATAGATTTCTTTACTTAGGAGCTCTATCTCTTTCTATCCTACTCCACTCATTCTACTGACAAACTACCTTGCACACTTATGGAACCTATTTTCAGTCCAAGTAGCCTTCTAGAATTAGGGAAATATTAATTGCTTCGCCAACATATCTTTTGTCAACTCCATGATCCCTTGTGTTGCTGGTCATAATCATTCGAGAAGATTTCCCGACTATTCCTTTCTTGATGTTAGCGTGAAGCTTCTTGATTTCTGGAGATACTGACAAAACTTAGACTGGCATGCATATTTTATATCTTAGACTTGGTGCGCGATATCAAAACTTGGTATGTCATGCACTCATTTCCCTTCTCTATTCATTTAGCTTAAGCACATACAAAACTAGAACAAGCATGCACAACTTCGATTGTGCGCACACGTGAAATGAACCCAAAACCTTGGGTGCCAACATTGGGAAGCAAAGAATCTAGTGAGGGCATGCAACAAAATTATCATTTCAACTTCTGGCGGATCATAGCGATGACTAAGATCATTTTATTAGGGTAGCTCTTCAACAAGGGAAACACCGACATCCTCTATAGAAACATCCTCATAAATGGCCATAAAATTTTTGTGTTCTTTACACTTGTGCCTCGGAAAATATTTATCATCACAATTATAGCAAAGACCCTTGAGTTTCCATTCATCCATTTCTACCCAAGTTGATTTATGGATCTTGACAGGAATGGCATGAGGGGCAGGATTGCTGGGTCTAGGGTGAGGAATAAAAG
>CBVK0101590883.1:0-15942 GCA_900067695.1 Picea abies
TGTGTTGTAAATGCATAACCTGCCAAAAGTCTGCAGGACGGGTGAAAAAGACAACAATTCCTTTGCAGCATGTTACTATAGATTCTCCTTTTCAGCAATGGGGCCTTGACATCATAGGATGAATTAATTCCTCTTCTTCGTAGCAACAAAAGTATATCCTTACAACAATGCATTATTTTACTAGATGGTCTGAGGTTGTACCTTTGAAAGTGGTGAACACAAATCAGGTAGTATCTTTCCTTAACTCTCATATCATCACTCGATTCGGCATTCCCGAATGTCTGGTCTTTGATAATGCCTCTTCCTTTTCATCCCTTGATATGAATGTTTTTTCTCTGGAAAAAGGGATTAAACTGAAGTATTTTTCAAGCTACTACCCTCAAGTAAATGGCTTAGCAGAATCAACAAACAAAATTTTAATCAAGATTATTAAAAAGACAGTTTCAAAAAATCACAAGAACTGGCACAATGCACTGTATAACGCACTCTAGGCTGATAGGGTAACACCAAAATATTATGTTGGTAATTCCCCTTTCTTCCTCATCTACGGAAGAGAATAAATTATCCCTCTACATGTTTTACTTTCCTCCCTGCAACTGTCGCAGAAATTTCAAGAAGAGGAGTGCCCTCCTCTAGAAAATCGAATAAATGCCTTATTAAAACTAGAGGAAGTGAGAACACAAGCAAAGCATAAAATGGATCAACATCAGCAAATTGTAAAAATCTAGTTTGATTCAAATTATTCTTCAGAGAGGAATTTCGATGTTGGATATTTGGTTCTCAAGTGGGACAAAGCTCACGAGGGAAAGGGGAAACACACCAAGTTCCAGAATCTGTGGTTGGGACCATTTGTAATTTATGAAAAATTCAATCCCAACTCTTTCTGCCTGCATAGTTTGGACGGACATCTAGACACTTTCCTAGTGAATGGCCAGGATCTCAAAAGGTATTTCACCTAATGATTTTAGATCCACCTTTTGTACATATTTTTAATTTTCTTTTCTGTTTTTAATTTTGGTTCTTTTCATTTTGCTTGATTTTTATTTATTTTTCAAATAGTTATGTTTGAGACACCATTTCATTTGTCGAAGGGAAATCATAATTTTCATTCATTAGCAACAAATGACAACTCCTCGAAGCATCGGTGTTGTAAATGATAAAACTCATATCAACAAAAGTAATTTTTTGTTCAAAACAGTGTTCCTGGTTTCTCTTTAAAATTACGAGAAGACACGATTATCATTAATAAAACTCTTAATGTTGTCCCTGTTTTAAGGAGAACAACTCGATTATAACTTCCTGTCCTCGAGATGGTTTCTTAACAGAAATCTAAATGTTCATATCATGATGAAGGTCGTCAAACGAGAAAATAAGTTGTAAAGGACCATGTTTTGTTTTCAAAATCTGAGATTTTCAGCATCAGCCCGCTCTCTTGAATATCATAAGTTTCTGTAAATTTGTAAACAAATTCTAGAGAGTTGAAAGCACTGCAAGGTGTAGGAAGTGGTTGTAAGCCCACCGAGACATTGAACAGGTCTCTTGGCAACGGGTAAATTCACACATGACACCAAGGAAACTTCGTCGGGGTACTGAACAGGCCTATTGGTAGTGAAACAATTTCAGGTTTAAGAAAATTTTCAGGTATGTATTTTTGTAATTGATCAAAAGTAAAGATGTTCTTTATCATGGATGATCAACTCTTGGAAAGGATAGAGGTGTTAGAGTGGGTTAAATGACATCCCTGCCTAGGCTATGGACACCTACTAGAAAGAGTGGCCCTGTCAACAATATCGAAGTCAGTTGCCTCAACATTGTTTCCCTCATAATCAAAACCTAATACCAGATTTCATTTTTGATAGAAACACATATGATGCTAGACTACGTTATTTTCTAAGTTTTGATCAGAATGCTTGACCTGCTATCAATTGTTTCTTAAAATTTCATTCTTTCTTATTCACCCTAAAATGAATTTCCTAGTGATGCAGAGATAACTGCTTCGCCCAGTACGTCGCCATTGTTGGCAGCCACACATCATTTTTTATATTTAACACAATCAAAAGAGATTAAAATTTTCTGTAGCTGCCATCACCTCAAATTTGTAAACATTTTTCTAAGTTTCAAAATGATTGTTGGATTAAAGATTACCTTATTAAATTTTTATTGTTTGCATTTTCGTTTGTTTTATTTTTAATTCATGACTGTAAGCATGAATTAAACATAAAACTTGCCTTGGTTTAATAATTTTGTGCCTTATAAATACCTTAAAAGCCACCCATATGTAATTGAAATTCAAATCTTATGAAATGGTTGATTAATCCATTATCAAATTTTTGTGTTAATATGGTTGTTATGAATTCAATGGTTCGATAGGTCATTGTCGATTTTTTTTTATACATGAAGAGCCTTGGTTAATTTTTTATATTCTTCTCATGAGTTCAATGGTCATATTAACATTCATACCAATGAGTACAAACCTGTTGCACTTGCGTTTTCGCCTTACCTTGTTGGCTCAAAACATTAATGAAGTTATTCATTATCTGCATAGGGTTTTGTACTCTGTAGTTTTGGCACTCATCGCAAGAGATGGTAAGGAATACAATGAACCCTCTGGTTTTCATTCTCACTGTCCGAGTTTTCATTCTCACTGTCCGAGTTATGATAACCCCCAAGCTTTTCTATTTTCATGCTTCCACTCTCTGTTCAGACCTGTTTCTGTTGCTCGCACATTGGGAATCTAAAGCTATTCCAAGTGATCTATGTTGCATCCTCGTTACAGTGGTCATGGCACTCGTCGTTCGTATAGAGCCGAATGGATTCCAAGCCTTACTATCCCATGACGACGCTATTGATGACTTAAAGGATCATGGATGAGATATATTCCTCAAGAAATTCGAGGGTTATAATCTCCAGGTTGCAAAATATTTCGCACAAACCTTTGACGGTTTCAGAGATAAGATTGGAGATATACAGTTAGAATTGACCGAGGAATTCATGAGAAAAGAAACAGGGCTCCCATCAAAGGGTGAGATGTGGTTTAAAAATGAAAGAATAGAAGAAGTCACATGGAATTTGTCTTTGACCTCTCATAAAACCACTTGCTTTATAAAAGGTATTCATATCGCTCTATTAAAACCTATATGGCATAGTTTACTATTAATTCTAAAGCAATTTGTTACGTGCGAAGGTCGATACAAACTATTTTTTCTATACCATGTTTGTTTTCTTATGAATTTCATAGGTTTCGATTTAGATATGCCCTTTTACCTAATGATGAGTCTCTACAAGATGTCCAATCGTTACAAATGACAGGGTATCAATTCGAGCCTATTCCACCATGGACTTGTTAAAATTTTGTTGGTGTATCATCTATCAAAAATAGGTGACAGTTGGGAGACCTTTCTGATGAGAAATATATTCATCCAGGCTGACCCTACAACCAACCCTCTTTTAATTGCAAACCCTAACTCGAACAATCCAGTGGTTGAGAGCCAGTTCGTTAATTCAATTAATGGACCAGAGTTTACTAATAAAACCCCTCTAGGTAACATATCATCGTGTAGGTTTTCACCTGCAAGATCTCCATAACAAGTGACTGATGAATTGAAGGGAAATGATCCTCATGTGTCTGTGAAAGATGTTATTTTGAACGTTAATGTTAAGTCTGATGTCAAGAAACTCTGTAAAGGAATAAAACAACAATGCACGAATTTGGGTTTCAAGAATAAGAAGGTTGGTCACCTAATCTCTAGAAAACTCATAAACCGAAAGGGAAATCATCTGAGCTTGATCGAACTGATCGAGATCGATGATCAAGGCTCAGATCATGAGATAGAGGATTTATTGATGAGGGAAGACCCAGAAAATCAATGCTCCAGGAGGGAGGTTATCACCCATGTTGAACCATATGATTTCGTGACCAATTTACCCCCATGTCTTAAGGGTAAAGAAGGATTTTCAGGTATTGGCCACGATTTGGAACAAACAATAGGTAAGTTTGAAGCATCCCTGGTCAACTGTGTCCTGCATCGATCTGCCATCTCCTCGGTACACTGTGATAGCTGCCTCTATTGGGTAGAGCGTTACTATACCGATGTTCCTCTCTTATAGGCCTGAATTAAAACTTTGACTGCTCAGAATGATCTATTGAACCAATAGAACCCCGATCTCAAGGCACATGTAGAAAGGGAGAATAAACGAATCAAGAGAGTGGGAAATATAATTATAAAGAATACGACCAGTGTCAAAGAAATTATAAACTTTGAACTGTCTGATCCCTCTTTGGCTAATTTTTTATTGTAAAACAAATTTATTTTCATTTCATTCATTTCTGTTATCTAAGTCGAAATAAGTAGATTTGAATTTTGATTTCATTTACTAAAATTAAGACTAGTTACAGAATCTATGATTTTGTAGCCAATCCCTTTTTTATAATAATTAGTTATTAGTAATTTTGTTTCTAATATATCAAATTGGTTTTGGTATTCTCATGAAATGGGAGATTGTGTTGTTGATTGCTTGGAGTAAATAGTTTCAATTATAAGCTTAAATGATCAGTATTTTCTCCTTCTTTGTGTTTTATAAAACTTTGATTTAATTTTGAACAAACCAACTCTGGTATGAGTGGTTTCAATTCACTATTTTTGTAATATTACTTGATTTTGGGAGATTCAACTCTATCCTATGAGATATGAGTATTTGGATCCTAGAATACTTTAAATACTATTCACTCTTGTTAGTGAAAACATATTTGATTGGAACGCATTATGGACATGTAATTCCCAAGACTATATGGACAAGTTGTTCACATCTCGACTTTAGACCAGCGTGACATTGTTCCATTTACGTTTTGCCTCTTATATTATGGAATATTAATATGCTATATGGATTTAGTCTCATTAGCATATAATGTTTCATTTTATTCCGCACTTTAAATTTTGTCCATAACTTGTTGTTTCATATATTATATCTGTGATCTTTATTTCACTTTAATATCATTGATTTATGCTTGATGTTAAGTTGATGTATCACATGAATGCTTCATACTAAATTTCTTTTACTATAAGCACTCATCATTACAAGGTCACTGGATCTATATGTTTATTACTTAGCTCTTATATCCTTGCCCCAAAAATACCTTGAGTTTATTCTGGGAATGCTAGCACAAGCTTGTTATAGGTTTCTCTCACAGGCAAGATAGTTGGAAGCTTAAATTGCGTAGGTATATGAACACATTTTGTGACTAATCTCAGGTTAGTTTTATTCGCATTCAATTTTTGTTATTAGTTTATTTATTAGTGAAATAAGACAGTTTAAGTTGGATGTGACTATTATTCTATTCTTGTTTCATATTATGTTTTATTAGTATATTTTTGAGTTCTTAGATTTTAAATTATTAAACAGAAAATATAAAAAAAAATATATATATATATATGTGCTTTATTTATCTACTTCGTAAACAATTACAAATACAATGATTTCGCAAGACATCCACCAAAACTTGCAATTTGTAAATACCATGTTCATAATCACATATTCATATTTATGTTTTAAACACTTGTAAATAATTAGATTCATGTACATAGTATTATAGTTATAGCTTAGAGTAGTTTATTTCTCTTCTTTGTTTTAGGACCTTAGTTGGCTAACAGAGCCATTGAATCCATCAAGATAGATCATACCAAACAACTTGGGTTAATTAGACAACCCCAATCTAGATCTATCCTTCCAGTTAACGATGTGTAACTTACGCCCGTCAACAATAAATAAGGATCATTTTTATTTCATTTTCATCATAGCTCTCCCATCTTGGAGAAGATACTTAGCTAAAATTTGGGCCCTCTTCTGGAAAATTGGATATCTCTCTCTTATGCAACTTTCTTTTGGTGATTTCTCTTGGTGTATTGTGGAGCTAAGGTGTGTTCACCTCTTGGATGCTTACTCTCTTACTTTGTGGTGGAATTTTCTTGGTAAACTAGGGTTTTATATTGCATCTATCTTGGAATTGGTAAGAAAAAACTACAATTTGTTAGTTCTTCTTGTTTGTTTCATAGTGTTATTGGTTAAAACCCTAGGAAGAGTTTAAGTTCATACACCGTCCATCAAGTTTCATCTCATTTCTAATTGATAAGTCATTTTGGGACAAGGTTTCTAGGAGGAGTACAAGGGTGTACACCCTCCAAGATGTATCTAAGCTTGATTTGTGTGCCCTAGGGACTAAAATGGTTTACACCCCTAGGGATATTGTAGATATAAATCTTATATCCAAGACTCCATTTACACATATTTTATAAGGAACTAATCTGATTTTTGCATTGGAGAAATAAAATTGCTTGCATTGGATAAGGTGATTTTACAAGATTTTAAAATTGTTTGAAGTGGAATCAATTCTATGCTCTAATAGCTTGATTGAGCCACGAGGGCATATTATTTTTCCAAGGAAATATTATTTATATCATAACTTAAAGATAACTACTCTATATCTTTGAATTTAACTTGCATTTCAACCATGGAAATTTTCTAGTAACCCATCACTATCTTTCTATTGCTAATTGGTGAACTTTTTGTCGGATTACTTGCTTGTTCTCATGGTTGAAACTTGTTGTTTTAGAAAATATTTTCTACAGTCACTTGGATGTTGCAAACATAATCTGAAAACATCATACAACATCCCTCCAATACCACTAAATCTTTTACTAAAGTATTGAGAATTAATCTGCACGTTTTGTGTTTCATCTCTCAATAAATATTTGATGATTTTAGTGGTTAAATATGCGGTAATTAACTTTATTCATTTATGATATGTACTCTTGTTTACTGTTGTAGTTTGGGACCACAATATTAACTTTCTTTTCCACTTAATCTTTGATCTTGTCTACTTGTCTCTTCTTGTGTCTCGGGCATGTACAACTATCTTCTATAGGTACTCAAGCACTTGGTAATCATTAACCATTTATGAGACTTGTTACCAAGCCATTCTCCACTTAGTAGTTTGAACTATAGGGGTATCACTTTCATAACCTCACTTTCCATCTCATTTTCCCCTAGGGTCACCCATCATTCCCCCTTGTGTTGGGTTTCTCCCTCACTAAAGCGAGGGGAGGGTTTATCTAAGGTGAAAGTGGGTAGACTCTCCCACATTTAACACCATCTCGTGGATTGGGTCATGATTTTTCTAACCTAGAATTTGAGTGACAACATTTTGGGGTCATTGTCGAGGAGTATTTTGAATCCTATTTCATTCCATAATGAGACTTTTGCAATATTCCATCCCAAATCCTTTACCCATAGATTGTCTGGAAAATCCACTTGAAGAATTTTTTTCTTCCATCCTTGATAAGATTTTCTTAAGGCTTGTCTGGTAAAACCATTATGGGACGTACCCAGAAAAATCATTACCAAATCCCCCAACATGCATCCAAGCATCATAAACCTTCACCCAAGTGGTCTAGTCCTATGTCATCTCCCACTTATCATGCTTTCCCATCTACCTCTCCTATCCTCAATCTTCACCCACTTCCCCTACACCTCCGTTTTCATCCATTCGTCCTTCACCAAGAGCCCGTGGGTTAATTATGCATACAAGCCTTTAGACATGACAAATATCCATTGGTTTCCTCACAAACTCTCAAGGGACTTTAAGGAATGACACCCTAGCATTTCAGGAGATGATTTTGTCACAATCGAAAATCATTTAGATACCTTCCTCCATGCCTTTGAACCCTATGACCAACACAAAGATGTTTAGATGAGACTTTTCTCCTACACTTTTTTCAGAAGGGCTAAGGAGTTGTATGATAGTATCTTCCCATGGACAACACAAGTTGGGATCTTTTTCAAGAATGTTTTTTCAAAATATTCAATAAAAACAAAGATTTCTAGTCCCTTTATGATCAACTCTATAACTACAAAAGAAAACCATGGGAAAGAATAAAGGACTTCAATGATAGGTTCAATACCCTTGTGAGGAGATTTCCTGAAGATTTCAATCCTTCTCATGGTACCATCCTCAAGTCCTACATGTCAACCATGAGAGATCCTCGTGGAGTTCTAATTGGAAAGGGACACCCTACAACTTTATTTGAAGCCTAAGAAAGGGCGTGTGATATCGAAGAAAAAATGTGGTTCTCTCTCTCTCAAGATGAGGATTGTCTTGAGGAAATCATTCAAACAAATCAACTTGCATACCTTGTCGTTACGGACCCTCCCCACAATGTCAATACTTACCTTCAAAGGGAACGAGAGAAGGTTGCTAACCAGGTTGTTTTTCACATGATGAGTCTATTGGGGAAAGGCAAGGAACAAACATTTGAAGAAATACCTCCCCCTATAAGGGAGATGTTGAAAGTTGAAAGAAAATGAGTAGCAAGGTAGGATGAAGAAAAAAAACTTCAACACATTCAAGAAGTTCTAATGGATCCACGTAAAGAAAAGAAAATTGGTGCCATCAAGAATGAAGATAATATTCTCTTCCCAAATAATACCAAAGAAGAAGACTTTGTTAAATATCATGTCAGCATGCCCAATCAAGTTCTGGATGAAGGGATTGACAACACCTTTATTTTTTCAAAATCTCTTTTTCTAGATGAAAAAGGGAAGGATGGAGCTTGGGGCTTAGACTTTGATGGCATGCACTCAAGCTCGGGCTCATGTGCAAGAATGGTTTTGATATAATCAGATAATGAGACTACCATTTTCTCATACATGCTTGTGTTTAACTACACAAACAACATCGATGAGTATGAATCCCTCATTTTGGGCATGAACCTTTCCATTGATATGAATATCAAGTCCCTATGTTTAAGAGGAGACTCATACTTGATCGTTTCATAGGTTAACAAGCATTTCACTACTAAGAAACCAAGGTTAAAACAGTATAGAGATGTCGTATGGGATGCCATGAAGTGATTTGATAACTTTTTGATTGAATCCATCCCTAGAGAGGAAGAGCATTTGGTAGACAACCTTGTCATATCTACGTTTACTTTACAAATTCTCAAATAGATTGGTCTCTACAAAGTGGAAGTAAATTTCAGGCCTTCAAGACCTGATAACTTGGAACATTAGCAGGTTTTTGATAATGCAAAACCAAATCCTACGTTTCCTCCAAAATGAAGGTGAATTATTGAAAACCCATATAAATTTGTTGGAAGAAGAAGTGAGTATTGAGATCATTGATTTTCCTAATGGACCCTTACCCAAAGGTGTCGTTCTCCTAACGAAACTTTTTGATCGAAATGACATGTATAAGGAGAACTCGCCAAGCAAAATTGATGAAGAGGTCATTGAATTCAATATTGGCAAAAAGGAATTCCTAAAAATGGTCAAATTTGGAAAATGAACAACTCTTTATGAGAGGGAGAAATTGATTTCCCTCATAAGAGAATTTAAAGATGTTTTTGCCTAGTCATATGAAGATATGAAGTCTTACCGAGAAGACGTCATATGATGCAGGATCATCTCCAACACATCAAGCGAGCCAGTACATCAAGCGGAAAACAGCTGGACAAGCTAGCACAATTTTTTTGAAAATGCTTTGGAATTGTTGCGCGATCTTAAATGACTCATTTAAGAGATGGCACACTTGTATATTGTAATGGACCTTGAGCGGATAGCTCTCGTCCTTTAGTAGATAGACGACATTTAATTTAGTTAATGCTGGTAGATAGGATTTATTTCCAGATTAGACAGTTTTAGATGGAAGGAGGGAAAACGGATATAGACACCCTCATTGTACATTGTAACATTAGCCAGCATAATTCAGACTAGGAAGAGCATAGGAGAATAGCAGAGAATTGTAGAAAACATCCATGTATAGGTCTTGAATTAATAGAAGGAATTGATTCAGACTCATGGTTTTGTGTTCTCTGTGTGTGTGTGTGTTGATAATATGCTCATGAACGTTTGCTTTCCTGTTATGCATTCACTTTGATATGATGTACATATGATTTCATGTTTAAATGTGAGGTCTGAGAGGATGAGGAGATGATTTTCAATTGTTTTTCTAAATGAGCGAATATTCCTGCAAGGAGTGCAGTTGAAGTCATCCGCAAGGAGTGCGTTGATGGAAGCTCAGGTAGTTTAACTCTTGTTCTCGTTCACCCAGAAGTGAATTTGGGTTGCTGAAGCCGTGCAAGGAGTGCACAGGCAGAAGATAAGCCTCAGAGCTGTGATTCTTGGAAAAACAATCGAAGACTGTTGCTGCAGGAGTGCGTAGAGTCGAAAGAATTCAACACTTGGGAGTTGTTGAATGTTTTCCACAAGGAGTGCGTGCAAGTCCCTCTAAAAGAATCAGAGTGGGAAAGCTCAGGAGGTATAGAACCTTCGAGAAATTGTCAAAGGAGAGCACAGAAATTTTGTTTCGTGAAATGTTCAATAAAGAGTTGCAAGTGCATGTGCTGGAGGGCAAGTTCTGAGAAGGAATACTTAGTCGTTCTCAAGAAATCTTCAAGGAGGAGAAACCGATGGCCCAGATCTTGTGGAGAGGATTCGCAAAATCCCGTCAGTCATTGGATTTTTCGAAATAGCGATGAGGTTACAGTTACATCCAGAAGTTCGAGCTCAGAAGATTGTGAGCCGTTGGATCAACAGTCGATTTCCCGCCAACCGTCAGATTTGGCAGGAGTTGCACCGGGGTTAAGCCCTAGTGAGCAAAGGAGAGTTCTGGGGAGGCATCGGAATATTGGAGACATCAGGGTTTTGGAAGTCAAGAAACTCAAGACCCCTCGAGTCTCGAAACACCGACGGAATCATAGCCGTGGATCTCGGACAGGACACGTGTCAGAAATCTGGAGCGAGTCGGGGTTCGGCATTTCGGGGTTTCTGAAGATAAAGGAACTGTCGCATCAGGAACCGCGATATCGCGAAACGCGATATCCCGACAGCCAAAGTTGTGGGCCACGGAAGACGCAACAGTGGACAGGTGGCATGGTACATCGGGGTTCAGAATTTTGGAAGTTCTGTGAACCATTGCATCTGAAATCGTGAAACTCTGAAACGTGATTTCCCGACCACCAAAGGAGTGTGGGCCACAGGCGTTAGAGCAGAGGACAGGTGGCAATTTGTATCGAGGATTAGGGATCGGTGATTCAAGTTGCCATAATTTCATGGGTGTCACAACCCCGATAGAAGTAATTCCCAATAGAAGGGAGGGATTCCCTAGAGAGTTTTCTGTGGGAGGAAAATTTCCCAATAGGGAAATAGAAGAACTTTAGGTTCTTTGGGCCAAGGGAAGAGAAGGTCATGTGTGAGGAACGTACCTGAGGGTGTGGTTGCATCAGGTGTGGTATCAGAGCAGGTTTTTCTTTGCTTTCTATAGCAGAGAAGGAAATTCACCATGCCGCCCAGAAGAGAAAGACAGTCACCTGATCCAGAAGACAGGGATGTGCGAAGAAGAGGCAGGCAGGTAGTCAATCCAGAAATAGAGAGACAGATGAGAGATCTCCGAGCAAGACTCGAAGATATGGAGACAGCTCAAAGACACACAGCTAGTGCGGGAGATTTCAACGATTCAGAGGATGAAGTTGAGGCTGAACGCGAGGAGGAAGTTGCAGCCGAAGATGCATCAACTGAGCTATTGATTAAAGCTATCGCGCGGATGGGTGCGAAGGCGAAAATGGACATTCCAGTTTACGAGGGGAATCTGGATGCAGAAGAGCTACTGGATTGGATTAGAACACTGGATACCTACTTCGACTATGAAGATGTCGAGGAAGATAAGAAAGTCAAGCATGTTGTTACGTGCTTGAAGGGACACGCAGCATTATGGTGGGACGAGCTCCAAGATGACAGATGCTGCAAAGTCAAGCAGAAGATCAAGAGTTGGGATCGAATGATTGCAAAGATGAAGGCAAAGTTCATCCCAAGGGATTATCAAATCACATTGTTCAAGAGGATGCAGAACCTGAGATAGAAACTGATGACAGTGAAATAATACACTGGGGAGTTCTATCGACTGAACATCAGAGCAGGTCATCGGGAGAGTGATGATGAGAAGGTTTCTAGATACCTGAACGGTCTGAGATATGACATTCAGGATGAATTAAGCATGGTTACCATCAAGACAGTGGAGGATGCTTATCAGATGGCTTTGAAAGCTGAGGAAAAGCTGAGCCATAAGCAAGGTCAGCGAGGGCGAGGCAGAAGTCAGCCCAGAGGCAAGACAGTTGCCCAAGAGAAATTCCAGAATCCCAAGGAGGAATGGAAGAAACCTCAGGGTAAAGTTGAAAAAGGTGGGACCTCACAGAGAGGGCCATATGTTGAACAAAGAGGATAGCATAATGAGCAGAGAGGAGATTATGCTGACGCAAATACTTTTCCTCATACCAGAGGCAGAGGAAGAGGAAGAGGTGGAGTTATCACATGCTTCACATGTGGAAAGAATGGGCATAGGTCATTCGAGCGTCCAGAGAAAAAGAAGGACATTGGAGAAGCTCACATCACTGAAGTGCAGAGGCGAGATGCTAAAGCAGAAGACGCTAAAGGCGAAAGGTCGCTTATGATGCGAAAATTTTTGTTGACACCCGAGAAAGAGGTGGAAAGTTCAGTCCAAAGGACCATACTTTTCAGAACAGCTTACAAGACCAAAAACAGGGTATGCAAGGTCATTGTTGACAGTGGTAGCATGAATAATCTCGTGTCTACAGAGATGGTGGAGAAGCTGGAGCTGGAGACGACTGATCATCCCATCCCATACAGAGTTTCGTGGCTACAAAAAGGACACCAGGTAACTATTACTAAACAACGCTTGGTTGAATTCAAGATAGGTGGATATAATGATAAAATCTTGTGTGATGTTATTCCCATGGATGTATGTCATTTATTGCTGGGTAGACCATGGCAATATGACAGAAATGTGATTCATGTTGGGAGAATGAACACATATACCCTGGAGAAGAATGGGAGAACCCATATGTTGCTTCCAATAAAAGATAAGGAGGTGAAGCTAGAAGTGAGTAACATAGTACTTCTCATGAGTGGGAAGGAACTTCTTAATGAGGTGAAGAAGAAAGAAGATCCACAATTCTTTGTGGTCAGAAAACCGAGAATTGTTCTGACTAGCACAAGAGTGGATGATTTACCAGATGAGATTCAGGAACTGCTGGAAGAGTTCGTTGACATCATAGTGAATGAATTACCTCATTCGTTGCCACCAATGAGGAGTGTGAGTCATCACATTGATCTCATACCAGGAGCCAGTTTGCCGAATAAATCCACGTACAGGTTGACGGCGCAAGAAAATGAGGAAGTTAAGAAGCAGGTCAAGGAGTTATTGGACAAGGGATTGGTTAGAGAAAGCTTGAGTCCATGTGTTGTTCCGACAGTACTCAATCCAAAGAAAGACGGAGGTTGGAGAATGTGTACCAACTCGAGAGCGATCAACAAGATAACCATTAGATACAGGTTCCCATTGCCGAGAATGGATGATTTGATGGATTTCCTAAGTGGGGCAAAGTATTTCTCAAAGATAGATTTGAAGAGTGGATATCACCAGATTCGCATGAGAGAAGGCGATGAGTGGAAAACAACATTCAAGACAAACGAGGGTTTGTATGAATGGCTAGTCATGCCGTTTGGTTTAACAAATGCACCGAGTACCTTTATGAGGTTGATGAATGAAGTCCTGAGGGAATTCATCAGAAATTTTGTCATTGTGTATCTAGATGATATACTGATTTATAGTAAATCATAGGCAGAACATCTGAAGCATTTAGCTGCAGTAATGAAGAGGCTACAACAGGAGAAGTTGTTGATCAACATGAGGAAATCTTCATTTATGAAGACAGAACTCATTTACTTGGGATTTGTCATATCGGCAAATGAATTAAAGATGGATCCAAGTAAGGTGGAGGTAATTAAAAACTTGCCATCACCGAGAAATATTTTCGAGGTGAGAAGTTTTCATGGACTAGCTAGTTTCTACCGAAAATTCATCAAGAATTTCAGTGGGATTAGCGCAGTGATGATGGACACAGTCAATAAAAGACATAAATCTTTTCATTGGACAGAAGAGGCAGAGAAGAGCTTTAATCTGTTGAAGCGGAAGATCACGGAACAACCGGTTCTGGTGTTGCCGGATTTCCTAAAGACATTTCACGTGAAATGTGATGCAAGTGGCTTTTCCATAGGAGCAGTCTTGAGCCAGGAGGACAGACCAGTTGCATATTTCAGCAAGAATATTGATGAGGCAAAATTGAAATACTCCACATATGATAAAGAATTTTATGTTATCATACAGGCGTTGAAGAAGTGGAGGCATTACTTGATCCCAAAAGAATTCGTTTTGTATAGTGATAATCATGCATTACAATTTGTGACTCGACAAGAGAAGTTGAATCAGAAACATGCAAAATGGGTAGAGTATATGAAAAATTTTACATTTGTGATTAAACACATTTCTGGTACTATTAACAAAGTGGTTGATGCTTTGAGCAGGAAATGTTTGTTGTTGCAGGAGTTCCGAGTCAAAACATTGGGTTTTGAAAATCTCAGGGACATGTACGCAAGTGATGTAGATTTTGGAGAGGTGTATAAAGCAGCTGAGAACCCAGTTCTCAGGGATAGGGGCCCTTGGATAGATTACATAATCCAGGAAGGATTGTTGTTCAGAGGCAACCAATTGTGCATTCCAAAGTGCTCCATGAGGGAGAACTTGTTGAAAGAGAAACACAGTGGAGGCTTGGCAGGACATTTTGGCCATGACAAAACATTCGCAAAGTTGAGCGAATCATACTTTTGGCTAGGGATGCGAGCAGAGGTCAAAAGGTTTGTTGACAGGTGTCGAATTTTCCAGCATTCGAAGGGGAGAAAACAGAATGCCATTTTTTATCAGCCATTTCCCATACCAGAGAGGCCATGGGAGGCGATTAGCATGGATTTTGTATTGGGTTTGCCAAGGACGCAAAGAGTTGTTGATTTAATATTTGTGGTAGTAGACAGGTTTTCTAAAATGGCACATTTTATCCCATGCCAGAAGACCAGCGATGTGACACACATCGCAAACCTATTTTTCAAGGAGGTCATTCGACTTCATGGATTGCCGAAAAGTATAGTTTCGGACAGGGATACGAAATTCATTGGAAATTTCTGGAGGACACTCTGGAAGAAGATGGGGATAAATTGATGTTTAGTTCTACCTATCATCCTCAGATGGATGGGAAAATAGAGGTGGTAAATAGAAGTCTGGGAGACTTGCTAAGAAGCCTGGTGGCAGAGCACCATAGCAGTTGGGATAATATATTACCCCAGGCAGAGTTTGCTTATAATGACTCAGTGAACAGGAGCACAAGGAAGAGTCCATTTCAGGTTGTATATGGTATACAGCCGAGAGGATTTTTGGAACTGAAGGATTCAGAACGAACTGCTACTAGCAGCGCAAGTGCATAGGAATTCGCTGAGGTGATGAAATAACTTCACAGCAGAGTGAAGGAGCGGTTGATGAAATCAAGCCAAGAGTACAAGCACAGAGCAGATCAGCATAAGAGACAACTTCAGTTCAAAGTTGGTGATCTAGTTCTGGCACATCTGAGGAAGGAGAGGTTCTCGAGAGGAACATACAACAAGTTAAAAATGAAGAAAATTGGGCCATGCAGGATCCTGAAGAAATTCGGAGAAAACGCTTATAAGATTGAGTTACCCGATGGTATTGGAATATCTCCGATATTCAATATCTCAGATTTGTATCTATACAAATATGAGGAACCAGGAACAAGTGGTGAGCAGACAGAGGTCCAGTGGTAGAAGTAGATGCCAGTTGCAGAGAAGCTACAAATGGAATGCATACTGGACAAGAGAGTGGGTAAGAAGACCCGAAGGAAAGAATACTTTAAGTATCTAGTCAAGTGGAAGAACCACCCAATGGAAGATGCCAGCTGGGAGACTGAAGCGGAGATTCAAAAGCATGGACAGACCGTGCAGGAGCTCATGGACAGAATCCCATGAAATTTG
>CBVK0101590889.1:0-10764 GCA_900067695.1 Picea abies
CTTAGAGCGGCCAACGGAGCTGTTAAACCCGTCAGGGTGGTTCATTCCAAACGGCTTGGGTTATTTAGACAACCCCAGACCGGTTCCACTCTCTCAGTTGACGGACAATCAATTTCGCCCATCAACAAATGGCACTAGAAGGAGGGCCTGAACTTAATTAATGGCACGAGGTGGTCATAAGACTCCTTCCCCCCCTAAATGATCACCTATAGTGACTAGAAGCCATTCACAAGATAATATTCCCCCTCAAACCACAACTACTTCAACCGAAGATCCGCAGATCACAGTTGAGCCAGCAACCCCTAATCCTATAGGTGGTGACTTGGAAGAGATTGTTCGCCGATCTCTTATTAAAACACATAGTGCCTTAGCTAGTTTGAGGCAACCAAACCATCCGTGGGGTCAACCTTTAGACTTCTTTGATATCAGAGAACAGTTAGGTGACACTAACCTCACTGTGAATCCTACAGATCCAAACACAAATCCTGCTACAGGAGGATCTGGGATACCTCCTTCACCACCCCCCTCATCTCCTTCCTCTTCTGGGGGAGGTTCCTCTTCTGATGAAGGCAACTCACCTTCTCAGCCTTCCACACCCACTACCCCAATGGAGAATCAGAACAACCCTGCTAGACCCTGGTTGGACCAGGATGTCATAGCTATACCTGGAGCCAGCACCCTTTACCTAAGCACCCGGAGAAATGGATTCCTAAGTTTGATCCCGATTCAAAACAGATAGTTGAAGATCATATCAAAAAATTTATGTTAGCCATCAGACTCCGTAATGTTGAACATGAAGATGTTGTCTGTAGGTTGTTCCCTTACACTTTTGAGGGTAATGCGTCCACTTGGTACTTTTCCCAACAACCTCATACCATAGTGTCTTGGGAAAAATTTGAGTCATGATTTTTGGAAAAATTCGGAGATGGAAAACCTCCGGAAGTCCTAGTCATGGATCTTTCAAGCTTAAAAATGAACCCAAAATAAAAAGTTAAAGATTTTAATCAAAGATTCCTAATGCTTAAAAATCGAATCCCTGCAGACTCTATGCCTGCTGAGAGTCTTGTAATAGCTTACTAGACTAAAGCTCTACATCAAAGTATAGCTATTTGGGTCAAACGTTCTAAAAAGGCCACATTATTAGAAGCCTTCGAAGAGGCTACTCAGATTGAAAAAGATATACTTAGTCTTAAGGACTATTCTGGAAATGAGACTAAGACCGTTTCTTCTTCCAAAAAGAAGATTGAAATTCTCCCCAGACCTACACAAAACAAAACACAACCCGAAAACTCTGATTTGGAAAACTTAACGAAAGTTGTACAAAAATTGTCTAATCAAGTTATAGATTTAAAAAGGTCGACAGAAGAAGCTTCTTCGAGTAAAGGACCCTACAAACCTCCTTTCTGAAAGCCTTTTCCCACAAACCGGCCTAACCCCGAAGGCTTGAACCTAGAAAGTTTGCAATGCACTCTCCAGACAATTCTAGGAGCCCAAGATGACTTGATGCCTCCTGAAATCCCTCAAGAGGAAGTCGAGCAGGAAACAACTCAAGAAGAAGAGTCTTCTCCAAACATTTTTGGACACTTCTCGGATAGCATCTTTCAAGCTAACTTCAAAACTGTTCACCCTTACAACACTAGGAGTAAGACAACAAACAAACCTCCTGCCGAGAACACTACAACTTCACCTCCAAAGCCATCTAAATTAGTAGAAACTAAACAAAGTAATGCCAGCCCTAAATTAGATTATGATGTTGTTGAAGATCTTAAAAAATTACGGGCTAACATTTATATTTATGAGTTGTTGAAGTTTCCATTTTTGTTACAAAAGATGTTGCAAAATATTTCAGAAAATGGCAAGAATGGTAATTCAAATGGTACTAAGGTTGTGCAAAGCAAAGCTCCGCAGAAGACTTCCACCAAAAATAACCCTGATTCTCAAGATAAAGGAAGCCTTTCTATAACTCCTGTAAATAATAATGTAAATAATGCAAATAACACAAATAATGTAGATAAAGTAGCATTAGAAACTGCGAGTAAGAAACCACAAGCTACTACTCTAAGTACTCGCAAGAATGTACCTCCTTTTCTTTTAACTTTTGAAATCTTCAACATAAATGTGCATAATTCTATGGTTGACTCAAAAGCATCATCAAATGTGATGCCTTGGTCGATCTGCCAAAAGATTAACGCTGAAGTAGAACCATATTCTTTGAAAATCATACAACTTGATTGAACAGATGTAAAAGTTATAGGCGAACTAAAAAATGTATTGATTAGATTATCGTCTAACGCCAAAGTTCATCAGGTTATTGATATAATTGTGGTGGATATTCCAGAAGTGTATGGCATGTTTTTGAGCAGGGACTGGTTGGAGCATCTACATGGTTACTTCGCGACAAACTGGTCTCACTTATGGCTTCCAGAGAACGGTAAGCCCAACAAGATCAGAGTGAATCGTGAGCATTACCTTAAGTTCATAGTCACAGATTTGAACGACCCTAATGAACCATACATGCCTCCTTCTAATTCACCTGAAGTCCAAGGGATGGACACCTTCTTCAGAAATTTCATGGTTGAAGCTTCACCTATCAACAATCCGGAACAGCAGTCTGAGATCATAGCATGTACGCAACCAACAACTTCTATCCAACAGTCCTGTGAGCCCGATGGAAATCAAATTTGGTCTCTATATTTCGACGGTTCCAAGTCTAAAGAAGGAGTTGGTGCAGGCTGCATCATTATTGATCCAGCAAGTAACAAGACATTATTGGCTTGTAGATTAGAATTTGAATGTACTAACAATATCGCAGAATATGAGGCTTTATTACAAGGTCTCAGAAAATCCTTAGACATGCACATTCAAAATCTGGTTGTATTCGGCGACTCTGAGATAGTGGTTAGACAGGTGAGAGATTCTATACACTATCTTTCCCCACATCTCAAATGTTACCAGTCTAAGGTATGGAATTTAATGAACAAATTTTCTTCTTTTAATATAAATTCCATTCCTAGATTAAATAATGTTGAAGCAGATCTACTAGCTAATGTTGCCTCTAAACTTCTTCCTGCAGAAGGCTTATCCCCAAACGCATTCTCCGTGGAGCTATTGTTTCGACAATTTGTTCCTGACAATATCACAAACTGGAGAGTATTTGATGATGATCGGCAGATCATTAACTTTCTACACATGGAAGAAACCTTTCAAGGCACTGTGATAGATGAACAAACGCACGATGACAATTTGCACGACTTTACGATAATACCTAATCCGAAATCTCCTGAAGCTCTATCGGACATGGTAAATTTTATACCCAAATCTATTGCCAGATTAGAAAAGTTTTATGATTTTGAAGATAAATTTAAAAAGATGGTCAATTGCAAAACAAATAGTTCCTCATTGTCTTATGAAAAAGTTAATTTAGGAACTAGTGAAAATCCTCAGTGTATCAACTTAGGCTTGGGATGTTCTAGACAAGAAAAAGATGCTTTTGTTAAATTATTTAAAGAATTCAAGGATGTCTTTGCATGGACTTACGATGATCTTAAAACATTCGATCCTAATATTATACAGCATGTCATCCCGATGAAGCCCCAAACCTTACCCTTCCAGCAGAAACTGAGGAAAATGCATCCTAAACTAGAACCGACCGTTAAAAAAGAATTGAATAAACTCCTAAGTGCTAAAATAATTTTTCCTGTTAGACACACTCAATGGGTATCCAACCTCATCCCAGTGTGGAAGAAAAATGGGGAAATTCGACTTTGTGTCGATTTTCGGAACCTCAACAAAGCGTCTAACAAAGATAATTATCCTATCCCTCCCATGGAATAGATCCTTCAACAAGTATCTGGTTCTGAGAGGCTATCTTTACTAGATGGTTTCTCTGGATACAACCAAGTCTTGATGTCTCTTCCAGACCAACTAAAAACTACCTTCCATACCCCGTGGGGCACTTATGCTTATCGCAAAATGCCTTTTGGATTGATCAATGTCGGTGCTACCTTTCAAAGAGCAATGGACATTGCTTTTAGAGGCTTAATCAATCACTCCGTAGTAGTCTACTTAGATGATATGACCATTTATTCTAAAAACAAAGACGATCATCTAGCTCACTTATGAGCCGTTCTGCTACGATGTCGTAAATACGACATCTCCTTGAACCCCAAGAAGTCCATCTTTGCAATAGAATAGGGTAAATTACTAGGATTCATTGTGTCTAGTGATGGAATGATTATTGACCCCGAGAGGACTCAAGTCATCACTAAACTTCCCCCACCTACCTCCAAAAAATCCATGCAGTCTTTCCTAGGCCAGATTAATTTTGTGAGAAGATTTGTCCCCAGGTTCTCCAAAATGGTCAGGCCTCTCCAGAATCTGATTAAGAAAGACACCCAATATCACTGGGGACCCACAGAAAATCAAGCTTTCAATGCCATAAAGAAGGCCATAATAGACACTCCATCTCTCATGAGCCCTGATTTCTCTCAAGATTTTACACTCTATACTTTTGCCTCTGATCGTTCTTATGCCGCAGTCCTAACTCAGAAGAATTTAGAGAACAACAAAGTACCCATCGCCTTTATGAGCTCTGCTTTCAAAGGTGCTAAACTTAACTACCCAGCGGTTGATCGGCAAGGCTATGTTGTTTTCAAAGTAGTTAAGCATTTCTGATCCTATCTTTTGAAGTCAAGGATGAAGGTCATTGTCCCCTACCCCGCCGTAAGGAACTTGTTAGTGAAAAAAGAGTTAGGAGAGAAGAGAGCCAAATGGGTCACCTCCTTGCAGGAGTATGACTTAGAGATCACCCCAGCACAGATCGTGAGAGGCCAAGGATTGTGTAAGTTGGTTGTTGATTCAGAAATAGGACAGCGAGAAGATAATGATACGTCTAACCTGGAGCAACGCAATCAAAATTTGATTTGTTGCACGCAAAACCTCGTAAGTCCTTGGTACAATGATATTAGATTTTGTCTTGAACATGGATCAGCACCCCATCACCTTGACCCCACCAAGAGAAGAGCGTTGAGACTAAATTCCACCTCCTTTCATCTAATTAACAGTATACTGTTTCATCAAAATTTTGACGGCGTACTGATGCATTGTCTTGAAAAAGACGAAGCAGAAAAATTCTTGCTCGAGTTGCATGCAGGAGAAGATGGTGGTCACTTCGGTGGCAATACCACTGCTCATAAGGTTTTGAGAGCTGGTTACTACTGGCCCACGCTTTTTAGGGACACTCATGCTTTGTGTCGCAAATGTATCATCTGTCAAAAAGCATCAGGGCGGTTGCAAAAACCAGCCTTCCCCTTGCAACCCGTTTCAGTCGATTCTCCTTTCCATCAATGGGGCCTTGATATCATAGGTCCTATTAACCCTCCATCCTCACAAAAACACAAGTATATTGTGAAATCCACTGATTATTTTACTCGATGGTCTGAAGCCGCCGCGCTAAGAACCGTTAACACAAGTCAAGTGATTGCTTTTCTAAACTCGAATATTATCACTCATTTCAGTATCCCTGATTGTCTAGTCTTTGATAACACTTCATACTTTTCTTCTCTCGAGATGAGTGAGTTCTCTTTGGAGAAAGGAATAAAGCTGAAGTATTCTGCTAGTTACTACCCTCAGGGAAACGACTTAGTAGAATTGACTAACAAGAACTTGATCAAAATCATCAAGAGAACCGTGGCTGAAAATCACAAGAACTGGCACAATGCACTGCTGAATGCACTGTGGGCTGATAGGGTAACACCCAAAGCCGCTATAGGTAACTCCCCATTTTTTCTTGTCTATGGTAGAGAAGCCATTCTGCCACCTCACATTCTTCTTCCTTCGCTTCAATTATCACAAAAATTCCAAGAAGAAGATTGTCCTCCTTTAGAAAGACGTATTAACACTTTGATGAAGTTAGAAGAAGAAAGAACTCAAGCTAAACGCAAGTTAGACCAACATTAGCAATTGATTAAAAGCTGGTTCGATTCTAATTCTGCTTCTGATAGGAATTTTGAAGTAGGCGATCTCGTCTTAAAGTGGGACAAACCACACGAAGGAAAGGGCGAACACACCAAGTTTCAAAACTTATGGCTTGGGCCATTTTTGATTGCTGAAAAGTTGGGTCCTAGTTCCTTTCAATTGCAGAATCTTGAAGGGCATCTTGACACCTATCCAGTGAATGGCCAAGCCCTGAAAAGATACTTTGCTTGATAATTACCCCTATATTTTTATGTAAATATTTCATTTTTGTTTGCATTTTCATTTTCTTTCTGTTTGGTTTTGATTTGAATTGATCAGTTTTTTTTATGTGTTTGTTGAAAAGATATGCATACCTGTGCACTGAACCATTCAGACAAAGACCATAGAAAATTTCTTCACTGAAATGACTTCTGAAAGTTTGTACGAACATCAGTGATATATTCATGGAATTGATATCTATGTTGGAAAATTTTTTTGTTTGAAAGAAGTTACTAATTTCAATCTCTGAGCAAAGTTTGTCATGATCATCTATTATCTCTTTACGCTATCCCTTTTCCGTAAAGGAATGACTCAAAAAGATGTCTCCCTGTCATAGGAAGTGTTTTAGAAATAAAACATCTCTAGAGATTAATAAAGGACAGTGTTAAAAAAATTCTGATGAGGTCTGAAAAAATATGTTAAGAAATCAAGATTATCAGCGTCACCCCGCTCAGCTATATATCTACAAAAGAAAACAAAATAAAAATATTAATAAAGAGCTGTGGGAAGTGTTTGTAAACCCATCGGGATACTGAACAGGTCCGCTGGCAGCGGGTAAATGCATGCATGGCGCCAAGACAACTTCGTCGGGGTACTGAACAGGCCTGCTGGAAGTGAAGCAATGTCGGGTACATGAAAATCTGTAAAAAATTATAAGAAACCTCTTTAATGTCCTTTATTCTGATCTAGAACTTCTTGACAGGATACAGATGTCTGAGTGGGTTAAATGGAAACCTTGTCAAGGCTATGGATGCCTGCTGGCAGTAGTGGCCATGCCAACAATATTGAAGATTTTGTCATTAATATCGTGACTTACTGATCTTAAGACTGTTATTAGCTTTCATCTTTTAAAACATCGTTGGAAAAGATGGTAAATGATGATGTTTGTGCGATTTTCTGATTGTTGTTTTGAGTCAAAATTTTCTTTGCTGGCCTAATATGAAATTTATTTCTTTGACAGAGATAACTGCTTCTACCAGTGTGTCGCCATTGTTGGCAGCCAATTCAATTTTTCCATTGCCCTATAAGCTGCCTACACCTATGTCTTCTGAACTTCAAATTATCGTTGCATTTTTCAAATAAACAATGTTTTCATTCTTTATGACATTTGCAAATTGGTCTCCATTTAGTTTTCACGACTGTAAGCGTGAAAACTCCTCTATCGTTACTCGAACTGTCATGATCTTTTATTGATATTCTGAATGGAACTTACCTTTGGATTATCATTAAGTGGCTAAGAGATTTTCGAACTGTCCCTATTGCCTATTATTACTTTAATTGCGCAACTTGATTTTTATTTAATTGGCAAGGCATTTAGCATGTGAATTTATGGGTTATACTTATTTTTATAAATTGCATAGGGGTCNNNNGTTATAGTTCTTTCCTTGTCGATTTTATGCAACGATTGTCACAATGTTCTAAAACCTTTGAATAAACATGTATGTAATGGCATGTTGGTTAAACATTTGGGTTTAATTTCACATTGGATATTCATGGTTTGAAATATGGTAAGTGGCGCATTGGTATATCATTTATCGTTTGATTTTTGGGTCGGCTGAATAATATGATTTGAAAAATGTTATGATTGTTTCAACAGTGGATTAATCATCGGTTGTACTTTGCAATTACTGTTTTGCATGGAGGTAAGTGATTCCACCACCCTTGCATGCGCACATTAATGCCTCCCCTTTGATCATTCATAGTGGTTACACCGAATGACCCTGTGTGCTGGTGTTTTCGACCCAACCCTTACCATGTGCTTGCACCATGGCTCCAGTCGTGAGGGCTGAACCGAATGGTAGCCAGGCTCTGTTGATGTTCGACAGTGCCTGTGGTGACCTTGAGGAATTTGGGTGGCTCTCGTTCATACAGAAATTTGATGGTTTTAACCTCGGCGTTGCTAGGCAATTCACATTGACCTTTGATGGCTGTCGAGCCAAGGTCGTGGATGTTCAATTGCAAATTGACGAGAAATTTCTCATTTTAGCTACGGGTTTACCTATCACTGGGCAGAGATGGTCCAAAAACTGCAAGGTATAAGAAGTCCCCTGGACTTTTCTCTTTCAGTCGCATAAGGTTAGCTCCGGTGACAAGGGTTTTCCCGTGACCATGCTGAAGAAGCGATGGCATGACTTGTTGATGATTATCCAGTAGTTCATCACCTGCGAGGGTCAGTATGGTTTTGTTTTCTTACACCACCTTCATCTGATTATGATTTTTATGGGTTTCGAGCTTAATATGCCATACTACCTGCATAGAATCCTGTTCAAAATGTCTAAGAAATATAAAAGGAACCAGGCTGATAGCAGCCTCTTTCACTATGGGCTGGTTAAAATGATTGTTTTTTTTCATCTGGGGTTACACCGAGACTGTTGGGATGATTTCCTTGCGCGCAACAATTTTGTGGATTCGAATCCACCACAGGTTGACAAACCTGTGGTGACCGAGGATAAGTCTGTACCCCCGGTGCCCTACAGTATCCTTTTACCTAAACCCTTACCCGACTCACCTATCGACCTACCCCACTCTGTGACCAAGGATGTCGAATCTGTTAAGCCTATGGAGAGGAAGCCTAAAGCCAAACCTACTGCAAATGCCAAAGGAAAAAAGAATGTGTGGCTAATCTCTCGAATGGCGAGGAATAAACCCAAACCCCCTGTCAATCCTGACCCGATTGTGTTGAGCGAGGACTCTGATTTAGAGGTTGAACATTTTTTGGCAAGTGAGTATCCCTATTCTGAAGGTCTGTGTGCCAAACCCCCATATCACTTTGTGTCAAACTTACCACCTTGCTTGCAAAATGACCCAGATTACCCTGGCATTAAGCTGCCATGTGAAAACCCTGGTCATATATCTAAACCCTCTCCTGATCTGTCAAAGTCTACTGTGCCACCCTGTGATCAGTGCGGCTCATGGTTGGAAAGGTATTATCTTGACGTGTCGATACTACAGTCAAAGATTAAATCTTTGGAGGACCAGGTTACACTGCTTACCCGTCAAAAGGCTGAGTTGCAAGCCACTGATAAAAGACAAAGAACGACAGGCTCCATTTTATTCAAAAATGTGGAATCGGCCATAGCTGTGGTGAATTCTAAGCTGGCGTAATTGGATAGCCTCGTCACACAGGTATGTGTAATATCAATCATTTTTGTAAATAGTATGAGTTTATATAACAATTCAAGTTTGGTTTGAATAGCTCTGTTCAGCATTGATTGGTTTCATTACATTGTATACTCAACCCTATTTTGACTGAATGGAATTTTGTTTAGTTTCGATTAGATTTTAATCGATCCGATTTGATTTGATATGGATTTGAGTTGTTTGATTTTAGATAAAATGAATGCTCTGTCAATTGGAGTCATTTGTATCTATTATAGACACAAGTTGTTTCTCCTATTTCGATTTTGAATACGATCACATTTCGTTTTGATTTCGTTATAATGTATATGCTTTGATTGGTAACAAGTGTGATATGGTTAACTATTATGATTTTATTTCCATATGACTTTCGACCAATTCGAATACAGTTTGGATTGTTGTTAATATGATTTCACCCAAATCGTGAATGGATTCAATTCATAACAGTTATGTGAAACCCAGCCAATTAATTCATTGTGGTTTGCTATAGAACGACCCTATTATCGGTCGGATTTGAAATGAATATTCAGTTACAAGTTGATTTGTAAAACGAGATTGGATTCACTGTTATTCTATATTCAACTCAGTCACGATTTGTTTCTATTGTTACCTAGTTTACAATTATCACTTCTGTCGACTTGGTGATGGTTTTGATCATCATTTGACCCTATCTGTTGATTGTATAACACCCAACGATTGAAATCTATGGCGAATTTTGTTGGATATTATGCTGTTATATTTATCCATGATTGTAACAGTCTTGCCATCTTTGTATTTAATTAAAACGACATGAATCTTATGCTGCATTATTATAGCCATAACGAATGGATTATGATGGTGTTGGATTACATCGTATCACACATGATATGACTCACTATGGATTTCATGTGATATGAAACAATCTTGTTACTGTTTGACCCAATTTTATATTGAAAGAAAAACAGAGTATTCTTACCCCTGTTTTCCATTGAATCATTTTTTATTTTGTTTAATTTGAATAATAAAATTCTTTGAATCATTAGTGATTCATTTTCAATGTTTGTTGAAAGAAGAATGGTTTGGATTATTTTAAAAAAGATTTGATTTGATTTCTATCTGATCCTGTATGCTATTTTAGACTAGCTACAGAATCAGATGATTCTGTAGCTAAGTCTGTAGAATCAAATTTTTATTGTTTTTCTAATGAAATATCTTTCTAACTTGATATGTTTGGTCTATTGCAGATGAATTTGAAATTACAGTGGACATGATGAGCAGTTACGGGATATTTCAAATATCTCACTTGCATTTTAGTTTCCTAGTTTAGTCGATTTTGGGATATTTCCCAGATTATGTAAAACTGTTTGATATTATCCACATGGAGGTTTTACCCTGTGGAGAAACTTATATATA
>CBVK0101590897.1:0-15125 GCA_900067695.1 Picea abies
ACAAGAACACTACCTCATACACCAAGTTGAGGAGATTGAATTATGTGGACCAGTACACACAAGCTCGATGTGGATGGTGGAGAGGAAGTTGACGTCACTGAAGGCTTTTGTTAGACAAATAGCACGTCCGGAGGGTTCTATGGTTGAGGGAGATATGGTATATCAATTCATGGTGTATATTAGTCAATATCTACCTAAATTAGCAGAAAATATGAATGTGCCTCGCATTTGGCATCTCGACTCCATCAACAAATTTGAGGACTGTGAAAGGTAATTATTAGATGTTGATGTAGATTTAATATATTACACATCTATTAAAGTATTCATTTATTAACAATAACTAATTAATGATATTAAATTGTTATTCTATCATATAGTTGCTCGAGAGTGGGATGATTTACATTTATACATTACAAACAACCTTGATTGGATGGAGCATTGGATAGAATATACTAAAGAATATTTTGGTAGGTTATCATGGGAAGGGGTGAGTAATATGATTAAAATAGCGCATCATCATTGAGATCAATTTCTTGATCTTACATCAAGGGTAGTTGATTTAGTCTTTGGTTTAAAAGATAAATAGGCAAGTTAAATTTGTTACCCACATTTTTCTAGTTCTTTTCCCAATTTTTCAATGTATTTTGGTTTCTTTAATTATTGAAATATATATTTAGTAAGTCCTATATGAGGATTATTAATTCGCAATTTATTTTTTACTTGTTGTCCATGTTGCAGTTGAAACATCACAAGGCTATGTGGTGTAATGGTTGTAAATTTCGTATCAAAATGTTGGATGATAAGATGAAAACCTCGGATTGTGGGATAACTGCAGTGTTTAAGGTCACCAACATTTCCTCTAGAAGTGACAGAAATATGAAAGAAACTGAGAATAGGTACTATGGCCATTTGGAGGATATAATTGAGTGTGATTTTAATTCCTTTAAAGTAGTTTTGTTTGAGGTTAGATGGTATAGGCTACAGATGCATGAACGTGATCCTGAAAGAACTATTATTGAGCATGATAATGGATTTACCATGGTTAATACAAGGGAATTTGAACTGGGTACATAGCCTTAAGTTCTTCCAAGTCAATGTGAGCAATTATTTTACTCAGAGGTACCTAGTAAAGAAGGTTGGTCATATGTTGTTAGATATGATCCAAGAGGAAGACCAATAAAGTACAGTCATGTAGCCAATGATGAAGATAATAACGAGGAAGAAGATCATGATTATGAATATCAAGAGAAGGTGGCTCATGTAGTCGATGTGTCAGACGAAGAATTTGAAGAGGTTGATCATCCAAATATAGGAGACACCGATCTCATTGACGATATTGATAACTATAGTAGAGAAAATGACATTGATGATGATGTTGATAGGAATGAGCCTTTCACCAATATTGATTCTAAAACAGATTCTAATACAGATGTTGAACTGGATGAAGAAGAAGATGAGTGATATTTAATTCATGTTGATGATATTTAATTCATGTTGAAAAGAAGAGGTATGTGTTTATATCTTTTATATGATCTTTATATGTTTTTATATTTTATAATCTAGTATATGATACATGTTCTTTATAATTTCAAATTACGTAATATGGGGAAATTGAGAGTGATGTGGGGGGGGGCATAATTAGAGCTTCCACCTTCATGTGGCTGCCCCTATTTAGTAGAGAATGACTATTCTCGAAACCAAGAGGAGCTCTATGCGACTGCGCCTAATCATACCATCGATGTAGTTATGTCCATCATCAATTGTTATGAAACATTTGTTAAAAAATTGTGTAGGTTATGAAAAAGAAAATAGGTAACTCATGAGTGGATTATTTGATTATTTCATGTACTTTGCAATCCTTTAGCCTTTAGGACAATGCTGCTTTTGAAGGGGAAGGGCATGTTAGGGTCCTACCCTAACCCCCTTACTTAGATACTTTATTAATTCATAAGGCCACCTTCCTTGAATAAGGCCCATTAAATAGTTAGTTAATATTCATTCATTGTAATAAAGGGTTCTTTTTAGTAATAAGACCCAAATTAATTGGTCGACCCTCATTATAAGGGGCCCATAGGTAGTTAAGATTCTCTTTGGATAGCTATGTATTGAGTAGAATGTTATGTATTGTTTTGTCAATAATTGTTATTGTATTTGGATCATTTCTCTTGTAGGTTGCCCCCTTGAAGAGGCAAGTGACCATAACTCTCTATTCTTATCTCTCTTTTCTCTTGTGTTCTTGGGTTTTGCAGTACATTTCATGTGATTTCTCTAATGTTTTAGGTTAAGTACACTATAAGGAGCATAATACCATGGGTTTTTTGTATGTTTGAAAAAGTGACACTTTTGAAATCCCACAAGCATATCTTTGATGTAATTTGATTATAATATTGAGAATAATAAATTAGTATATCTTTGTGACTCGATTATTGTTTATTATATTTTTTTCATGCATTTCTATTTGTGAATTCTCTTCGTTGTAGTTAGTTTGTGTGGTTGGAACAATGAAAAACTCGCTAAGTTGGGTCTATTTCCCACTACAATGGATCACATACATCTTGTTAATATCTCTTAAATATATTCCTTTAATATTCACTTGGAAACAAACATGATTATGCTCCACAATTCTCCTCAAAATTTTAGCATACATAATTTGTCAATCTCTCCATCCTAAGTGGTTGTATTATCATGCATTTTCCCAATTTTGATGATTAATAGAGATTATATGCTATATGTGATTATGTATGCAACTAAATAAAATATCTATATCTCTACATGTTCCTAGTTATTTTGACAATTCTAAATCCTCTCAAGCTTGAAGTTGTCCTTCATGTAAACACATCTTGGGCTATTGACGTAGATCACATCGATTACAAAATGATGGGTTCACTATTGATGGTTTAAACCATGTTTGGTTAGGCCTACCACACTGGTTTTTATCCACATCTACCAATAAATGGAATAGAACTCAAGTTGGTTAATTTTACTAGTATGTGCTTTATTAGATTTGACTAGGTTGTAACAATACCGATTTGAGTCTTACTAAGAAGATAATCTACTTGAGAACTAATTAATGGAACTAAAAGGAGAATGAGAATGATGAAATTGAAATACATGTGTCTTGGATTAGCCATTTAATGGTTGGCTAGCCAAAAATTGAGCTAGCACAATAGGGGATAGCAATAATTATTTAGATTAATATAAATAGAAAGGATTAATGAAAATAATTCTTGTAAAGAAAAAGGAGTTATGCGTAAAGGATTAGTGTAATGGTGGGAAAAGAACTTGCTTCAGAAGGTTCTTGTGATAAAGGAGAACCCCTTAATCTAATCAACTCCTTGAAATTGGAAAAAATGGAGGCAATGCAAGAAATGTACTAAGCTCAGGTATGCAATCTAAATGACACGATACTTGCATATGAATCCATCACCACGAAGGGAAGATTACCCTAGGGAGGAATATGTGATACCATGGAAGGCATAGGATATGGAGTGCATGAGATATTCTCACTAATGTATCAGATGTAATCTTAATGGAGTATTTGACTTTGTGACCATGCGTAGAGTATTCCAAAATTAGATTTGAACAAGAAGTGCTCCTAATAATTCTCAAGAGAGAAAATCACACTAAAATATCCAACTAACTAACTAACTATGAGGGTGGGAATAACTTCCTTAAAATGATTATTATAGCATAATAACTCGTTTTTAACCATGGATGTGATCAATAATTCTCAAGGATCCTTGATAGGAAAGAGAAATGAATTAAGGGACCAAGAAAGTATACCTAAAATCTAGTTATTTTGCATCTGTTTTATAGGATGTATATAATGAATTTAGAGACACATGATATTACTAAAATCTAGTTATTTTGCATCTGTTTTATAGGATGTATATAATGAATTTAGAGAGACATGATATTACCCAAAGTCAACCTAGCCTAGTCATTACAAATAGTTGTAATGAGTGAATCATATTAAGAATTGATATGGGATGAATTTTCTACCTACATACATATTGCAAATGTGTTACAAGATATGACAAGAAGCATGCTAAAATTCTATGTAAGTAAAAAACACCTTGCTAATGCATCACAATAGTTGGGCCTCAACATTGAAAGGTTTTTATTGTGATTCAAGACAAATACATGATATGTCAATGACCAATTTTCTTTGCTCCTACACTCACTACTATGTAATGAATGTTGCTTAAGATTGACCAAGATGACATTAATTCATGTTCTATCCACTTTCACCTATCCTCTATATGTATCCCTTACATTCAAAAGAAATGGGAATTGAATTCAATTTACAAACTTTGTACAAGATCCAAACAAACTATTGGAATAATGAGTCAAGGGAAAGTACACATAATCCTTGGCATGTAATTTCTTGTTCTAGGAAGACTCTCCTTGTGCTTGATGAAAGTAATTCTTGTCACTGGCCCGATAATAATGACTCAATTGACACCCAATATATGATTTTGTCTTGTCCATTTCCTCTCCCTCAATAATATAATAGGGAATGTGTATTACTCTTATTATTGGAAGGATTACTACAATGCATGTATATGACTTCTCTTATGTGAGAAGGTAACTTACTAGCATTCAACAATCATGGATTTTGTCTCATCTGTTCATATTGGGTATTTCATTCAAAGTCATTCTTAGATTCCCTTTCTCAGGTTCATGCATTCATCAAAATACTTATTTCTTAACTCGGGGTCATTGGTGCAAGATCTAAATGCAAGGATGCGTCATCAAAACACCAACTCCTAAAAATTATATGCTTAATTCACACTAAATATCATATCCATTTGATCAATCATCAAATTAAAAAATTTAGAACCAGATAGATAAATGTTTCTTACTCATCCTTTTCTTTCTCTTGTTTCAAGATTATCTCTCATTCATGTAAAGAGATGGAGAAAAGATGGGTTGAAGGATTTGATTCATTCAAAATATATAACCTCAAGGGAAGTATGCTACATTATCAACAATATCATGGTAGTATTTGGGATTGAGTTTTCCTTCTCTTGTTTGCAATGGCTTTTTCCATTGATGAATGGTTCCTTCTCCTAATGTGGAGAAAAATTTGGCATAAACAAAGAAATTTACAAATAATGAATGTGATGGAAAAAGGATCTAGTCACGTGTGGCATAGTGCCTATGATTTATACCATTGATTGTTTTCCTTATCCTAATGAGGCATCTATGAAGGAATGGATCTTTGATAATGAGGATTATCCAATTTTTGAACAATGCAAAGTACATGAAATAATCAAATTGTTATGAACAAGAAAATAGGTAACTCATGAGTGGCTTGAATGCATGCATTGGTGGAAGGCATTGGAGTCACTTGACCAAACAATCTTCATAATGTCACCCATTTGTGTCATTTCATTTATTCATAATGGTCATTGAGTTTTGTTTACCTCAATGATTTACCAAAACTGTGTTTTGAGTCACCCATCATTGACTATAAAATATCATTCTCCTTTTTATATTATTTCTAACCTTTGTTGATTCATCTCCCCATGGTTTAAACTTTACTTTCAAAAGTAGTTGCTTCCCAAGTCAATATTTTCCTTATTGCTCTGTGGGTAGTTTCATGCCACCTTTCTAGTGTTTGGCTTGTTCCCTCCAAATGATATTATGGCTTACCAATTCATTAGTTATATTCTTACCTCATGAAGGGATTCATCAGTTATTTTTCCAATGAATCTACACCCAAGGAGAAGAGCTTTAGATCCATATCATGCATATGAAAGGTATGATCAATTGATGTAATATTTTCTTTGACTTATGATAGAATTTACCTTCTTTCCCCACTATATTTGTGTGTTTTTGGTTTAATGTTGATTTTCATGCTTTGGTCTCACTGAATTAATCAAATAGCTCAAAAATGTTTCCATCTTGTTTTAGAAATATATATCTAGGGTTTTTCAATGGCAAAGTAGAGAAGGTGTTTTTTCTTGTCTTATGTGAAAATCACTTGGAGCTATTCCTCATCCTTATGGTCCTCTAGTTCAAATTTATGTTTGGATGATACATTAAGGAGCACAAGTTTGTGGGTTTTCCTATTCACTTTTCTCTCTCAAATCCCTATATTAATTTATTGTTTTCTTGGGTCGATAAGTAAACTTCGTTTTCTTCTTGTATGTCACTAGCATATCAATCTAATAGTGGGGACTAAGTAGTAATCATAGTACAAACATTCTCATCAACACGTGTGTAATGAGTGGAATTTTATTATGGCCATGTTGAAGTCCTTAGAGTTTGGCTCTTCTTTTTTAGTGTTGTTAAATCTTTATTTAATGATGTTTTTTTCGTGTCTCTCCATTAATAGATGTGTATATGAACACATAGGAATATTTCCATCCTTTAGATAGGGTTTTCCCTTGACCTAACCCTATATGTGATTTTTGTGGAAGAACTAGGATAATTTTATATATTAAGGCGCTCTAAGAATTCATCAAAGGAATTCTAGTACCCAAGCATAGTATTGTTGGAAAGCCATTTATTGATAATTTTTTGGATAAATCATTCTCTCGCCCTGAAAAATTCTTGAAGAGAAATATTACTAGACACCATGGAGTGAATTTTGAATTTTTGCATCACATATTGGTCCAATAATCAATGGGCCAAAAAATAATTCTATGGATATAGTTGGTGTCTACCTCCTAGCTACATTGAAGGCCAAAGGTGGTTTTGGATTTGTCCAAGACAAGTTTTCAAATGTTTATGTATACCCTTTGCTTTCCATAATTATACTAAATAACTTTGGGAGGTGGTCTAAATAGTTGAAAATAAAATTGGGAAATGGATCAATAAACCATGGATTTAGTAGAGAAATTTTAAATAAATATAAAACTACTTCCAACAACCCATGCTTTATATAACCAAATTTAAAAACTATCCCCGCGCCCATTTTTAAGTCTTGATCATCGCTTAAGTCTTGATCATCGCAGGGAGACAGAGCTAACTGGGCTCCACACTCTTCACAAAGAACATATCTCGCACCATAGGAGCAACCCTCGACACTCTTTGCGTAGAACATATTTCGCGCGATAGGAGAAACCCTCGCCACTCTTTGCCTCAAACATATCTCGACAGGAGAGATAGACTAGGAGACATAGGGGAATATCAGCCCTATCTCGAGAAAAAATGGAGACAAAGGATACCACCATCATCCCTAGCTTGAGGCTCAACACTCTTCATGCAGAACATATCCCGATAGGAGAAACCCTCGACACTCTTCGCCTCAAACATATCATGACAAGAGAGACAAACTAGGAGACAAAGGGGATTTCCATCCCTAGATCGAGCAACATTGGAGACAAAGGAGACCGCAGTCAACCCTAGCTCAAGAGAAATTGGAGACAGAGGATACCGTCAACCCTAGATCAAGGGACATTGGAGATAGAGGAGACTGTCATCCCTAGCTCGAGTGACATTGGAGATAGAGGATCCCTAGCTCGAGCAATGTTGTCAAAATCGATAAGTTTTTCTCCCTGTTCTTGATTCATCAACTGCATTTCATGCTGGTATCATAGATGTGCATTTCTCCCTATTGGTATCATGTTGGTATGACATATGTGCATTTCTCCTTGCTACTGATTCATCAACTCCATAATCCATTAGTCTATCTTTCTTGGTTGGGGGAGGCACAAAAGAATATTTCCATCCTTCATACACCCACTTAAATAATTGACCATTTCACACGATGGTTTCTCCCTCAACCGTTTGACCATGCCCTCGATGGAAAGTGAAACCATCAGCTATAAAAATTTATGGAAATATATTTAACATCCTAGGGTGGCATTATGAGATGGAACAAAATAATGATGAAACCCTAGATATTGATAACAATTGTATGTTTGGTCATAATAAGAGTGAAAACCATGTCAACATGGTCATTGATGGGGTAAATTGAGCACCATGGTTTCTATCATTAATGGGTTAAAGGGATGAGGGAACCTCTACAAATTTCAATGAAAAAAACTTAAATAAAATGGTCATGTTTGCTCTCAAAAGAGTTGGGATGGGACTACACCAACCTAAAATAGTATAGGAAATTCCTAGAAGAAAATAAGAATCAAACGGATTGGAAAAATAGTATAATGGAAAAGAACAACAAGGAGGAAAATATGGAAGGGGAAGTTATAGTGAGCAAACTTACAAAATTGGGGAAGAGTTGAAAATTTGGAAGTGAGCTTGTTCTTATTTGAAATCCATGATTTTATACTCTCTCATGCCATTGGAAAGGTTCTTAAAACCTAACTGTCTTCTTAACTAAATATTACAGGGCCTTAGATATATTTTCCAATGCTTTATCAACCTAGGTCTTGATGTAACCCATCATGGGTCCCATTGGGACCTCCTATTTCACGCTTAAGGGAAATATTCTGTTATGGACTTTGCTTAATTCTATGCATTGATATTGAATCAATCAATCAATCCAAGAATTATCAATAACCAAATCACTAAGCCTTCATCTTATCTCCTTTTTAGAGAAATTGGTAAATCATTGATTCAAAGAGTTGGTCAAATAAATAATTTTGGTGTCAAGGACAAAGGATTTGCTCATCAATTCCCATAGATCCATCGACAACTTCAATATTTTTTCAATTTTGGTTGCAATTGTCTCCCTAACCCCCTAAAATAACCCTTGGGCTCATTTTTGTGTGGAAATTATCTTGGGATTGTATTCAATTTGTTCACCTCCTAATGGCCAATGGTTACATAAACAATGGTTTAGGAATCAATGTAGATTCCAAATCTGCTATCCTCCTTTTCAACTTGGTGTTTTACTCTACTTGCTCTAAATTGGATTTAGTTTATCATTGAATTAATTTCACATGTGTTCATATATAATTTGATGCCTTTTTTCATGGATCCACTTTCTTGGAACTTGTTTTGAGGAAGACATCCACCATTTGAGGCCATTCTGCACTTTTCCATGCTTTGTTTGGCGGGATGTTTCTCTTGAAGGTCTCACACTTTCTATCATTGGAGGTTTGAATTATTTCAAACTTCTAGTTTGTGGAGATGTCCACCTTTGGATGTTACATTTCATACATTTTATTTATTGTTTGTTGATGGGACATCTCACATTGGGATCATGACGTTTCATGGTTTTATTTCCTAGATGAAGGAAGATGCCCACTTATTCACCATGCCTTCAAAATCAGAATAAGTATGGGAATACGGTTTCCTCATAGAGGTTTCTACAGGTAGAGAGGTGTTCATGCACATAAGAAATGATATCAGAAGAAAAAAGCTACTAAAACATAACCATATCATAGGGATTCCAATGTGACATAGAAAATGCTACTAAAACATAACCATATCATAGAGGTTAGCCCACACCTGGGTTTTCTACATTGCATCCACAAAATCATTCATAAGGTACTTGCACTAGTTGAGTGCGGTGCTCTACATGCATGCGATTGCAATGGAAAAAATGTCCAAAGTTCATTCCCCTAAGCTAGACTTTCTCATTATTTGACAATTCAAAAGTTGGTATGCCATTTTAACAACTAGAATTTTAGTGTTCTTTATTTATGCATCTTTGTTTCCCCATGTGGTGTTGTATTTTAAACACACATATCATTTTCTCCTCTATTCATAGACCTTTTTTAATCCTACAAAGCTTTTGAAACATCTTGACCTATGTTGAAAAAACCCATTAAATCCATGATTTTTATGGCACTACCCTAACGTCCCTACTTTGTAGTATTTATGAGTTGGTAATTAATGTACAAGGCCATTTTCTTTGAATAAGGCCCATTACGTAGTTAGTGAGTAGTTACTCAATGTAAAAGGGTCATCTTTATTAAATAAGGCCCATTAAGTGGTTGGTACTCTTTAGCGATGGAACCACACATGATTACGGTTTTTCTAGAAAGAAACTATTTGTAGAGATAGTAGGATATGCAATGTTTTGTCAAGAGTTGTTATTGTATTGGAGCTTCTCTAAAAGGATGTTGCCCCCTTGAAGAGGCCCATGAACATTGGTCTCTCTTTTTTGGTTTACAAGTGGTATGAAATCTCTTTCCTATGCCATCACATGCCAAAATGTAGTTTTTTTTTATATGATAGATATGTGTTCCAACATATTTATGCAACTAAATGCAACTATATGCAACTATGTTGGTACTATATTGCAACTTATGCAACTATATGCAACTTATGCAACTATATTGCAACTTATGCAACTATATGCACCTAAGAATATTTAAATAGGACCTAAAAACCTTATGTTCTTTCCCTGACCATGGAAAAGACCTAAGTTCCAAAACATACCTTATGAAACTTATGAAACTATATGCAACTTATGCAACTATATTGGTGGAAAAATTACTTATTTCTTATACAAGTTTTGTTTGACATACTCCTCTCCATGTGCCTTTGAGTTTGTCGTTGGATTGGAGAAGTCTTCTTGACATTCCTCCTTTGAAATAAACATATCTTGTGTCACATGGTTTTATTTTCCCAACAAGATGCCACTTGATGGTATTTCTTCCAACATAATGAACATACCTTTTATTACCAATAGTTAGTAGTGCTATGGCCTTTCTTCCCATAGTAGTGACAAACAAGGATGTATTGTTTGAGGAAAACCTTTTGGTCTTATTCTCATTCTTGCCTCTATCGATTGGATTTCTTCTACTTTTGATTCACGGTAAAGGATAAGTTTTTGAGCTCTTCTCATCACTACCCTTATTTGATCCACCACAAGAAGGATGAGGTAGTAGTGGGATACCACCTTCATCGACTAAAACTCTTTCTATTGATGAGCAAGCCAATTATTCTACATCCTTTGGCTTCACAAAGGTCTTATTGTTTGTGGCATTTTCATTTCCACCATTGAAACCTAGGTCTTTGTAATATCCCATTATCAACCCTTTGAACTTGATCTTGCTTATATTGTAATCACTCGATGAATTTTTTGATTAGATGAAACGATCCTCCTCATCTTTAATACTAACATGAATTTCTCTAAGTTTTGCAATGTATTATTCCCAAATATTTGCATCCTCGCCTCTAAAAGTAATCTCCCCTGCATGCTTCCATTCTTGTCCCCACATTGAAATCAATGAGATATTAAGAACTTGGTTGAGATTAAGGTATAATATTTCTCTCAGGATTTGTATCATATGCAGTGGAAGCCCAAACTTATCCCCACAACCAATCTAGGGGTCCTCTCCCACTATATGCAACTTATGCAACTATGCAACTATATGCAACTGTGTTGGTATTTAAAACGTATATTGGCACGATAACTTATCTTCTTGTTTTAACAAGTGTAGGTACCACCAAATAGGTATCTGTCTGATCTATCTTCCTTGAGTGATGATCAAGATATAGTAAGAGAGGTTGAAAGTGAGACGTGTTGTACTAGATCTACCAGTTCTAGATCAACTAGGTTGGAAAAGGTAAGGAAAAGATCTCATACCCACATGCAATTTTTTATTGCCAACGAAGGGTCATGTAATTATGATGTTGAGAGCATAGGTGACATTGAGTTTCCCTTGAGGTATAAACATCTAGTGCAATGATGGGCACCTAAGGAGCTACCTGAAGTGGACACAGATTTATTCATCGGTGGGAGGATGTATCGCATTGCTCCTTCATCCTTACATGGATTGGGGTTATGTTCCATGGATGGCATAAAGGTCGACTATGGCACTATAACTAAATTGATGGAGTATGTCGGTCCATTATACAAATATAATCACTGGTTGATGTTGGTCTGATATACGCAAAGTATGCGGAGATACGGAGTTGTCGCAAATTATATACAACTACTAGATAACAATCAAAATAAAGGGGAAACTATGAATATTGATGGAAGGCCAAAAGATACTAGAAACATTGCAAGATTTATAAATAGTACACAACCAGTGGCAACAACTTAAAAACCGAATTGCATATTTGAGGCATGCGGAGGAAATTGTATATTTGTATGTGCAACAAAAACAATAGTTCTAGGTGAAGAGTTGTTGATCGATTACAACTTAAATCGAATAGATGGAGAGGGTGACCATGGAAAGGCACCCACAGTGCCTCACCAGGGAAATGTTAAATACACTAAAAAATTATGACTACAACAACTAAATTTCATAAATTTCATTTTTTTTTTCTGTTATTACTGCAATATTTCATTTTCTTAATGTTACAGGTGAATTTACTAACTTTTATTGATTGATTTCTTTTGTCAACATCTGTCCAGGGTGACCGCGGTAGAAAATCACCCGATACATCTCTCCAGGGTGACTGTGACAAGGCA
Organism: Picea abies; assembly: GCA_900067695.1. Classification (NCBI taxonomy): domain Eukaryota; kingdom Viridiplantae; phylum Streptophyta; class Pinopsida; order Pinales; family Pinaceae; genus Picea; species Picea abies. The sequence continues at coordinate 12,290 of CBVK0101590897.1, forward strand.
CCCGTAGTGCCTCACTAGGTAAATGTTAAATACAGTAAAAAATTATGACTACAACAACTAAATTTCATTATTTTTTTTCTGTTATTACTGCAATATTTCATTTTCTTAATGTTACAGGTGAATTTCCTAAATTTTATTGATTGATTTATTGTGTCAACATCTATCCAGGGTACTGACCGTGGTAGAAAATCACCCGATACATCTCTCCAGGGTGACCGTGACAAGGCACCCGCAGTCCCTCACCAGGTAAATGTTAAATATAGTACAACAACTTATGACTACAACTAAATTTTTAAAATTTCATTATGTTTTTTCTGATATTACTCCAATATTTCATTTTTTAAATGTTACAGGTGAATTTCATAACTTTAGTTGATTGATTTATTGTGTCAACTTCTGTCCAGGGTGAATGTGTCCGAGTTTCACCCGTTACATCTCTCCAGGGTGACCGTGGAAAGGCACCCATAGTGCCTCACCAGGTAAATGTTAAATATAGTAACAACTTATGACTACAACAACTAAATTTCTGAAATATTATTATTTTTTTTCTCTGATATTACTCCAATATTTCATTTTTTAAATGTTACAGGTGAATTTCATAACATTTGTTGATTGATTTATTGTGTCAACTTCTATCCAGGGTGAATGTGTCCGAGTTTCACCCATTACATCTCTCCAGGGTGACCATGGAAAGGAACTTGCAGTGCCTCACCAGGTAAATGTTAAATACAGTAACAACTTATAACTACAACATCTAAATTTCTGAAATTTTGTTATTGTTTTTCTGATATTACTGCAATATTTCATTTTTTTAATGTTAGAGGTGAATTTCATAAATTTTGTTGATTGATTTATTGTGTAAACATCGGTCCAGGCTCCCACAGAGGATATTGATGAGGACAAAATATATTATTTGACAAACCCAATGACAACTGTAACGAAGGCCTTGAAGAAGGCTAACATGGAATATCTAGGTTTGATTAGCAAAAGACCCCTAACACAGGAGGACAAGGAAAGAATTGTAGAGCTACAAACTACAATAACTAATTATGGGTTAAGTGGCATCTTTACATATTTTTATTAGCTATGACAATTTCATATCCGTTTTTTAGTTTTATATTTTGTATATGATCTAATAAAGAAAAAATTTATGTTTGTAGGAGTTTTTAAACCCCATGCGTGGGGAACCTGTAGATCCTGCAACTACTATAGGTAGCAGTGAGGGTTCAATGCAAAAAAAAGGTCGACATAGGAAAGTGTAAGTGAGGTTTTTTGAACCTCCTGAGGTTCCCCTTGAAACCCTTGATGAGCAGGGTGATTTTGACCGGCATGACATGCAGGAGCATGATGAACTGAAGCCTGGGACTCCACATGATGACTCTAGAGAGGAACATAGTGTAGGTGCACATGATACTATTATGCATGGAGCAGAATGAATTAAAAGCACCAGATCACTTGATGTCACCTTTCTAGTGGATGACGATGTGTTCGGATAAATATTCAGAAGATTGCAGGTAATTGTCCCATTAATTGATTCATTTTTTTAATGAAATTGAAATGGATTACAACTTGAGATTATTAATTGATTAATGGATAACATGTTACTGTAGAAAACAACATTTTCTATAGAAACTTACATGACAAATCATTGGAGTTGTTTGGCCCCACCATTCGCACACGGTGGAATGGCCAAGATGGAAAAAAGAAAGATGATTTAATAGATCACATGGTGAACTTGTTCGGCAACACTTTCAACAAGAAAGTGGTTACAAAGTTAGCCAGTGAGAATTTAAAATACACCAGGGCCCAGTATAGGGATAAATTGCAATTAGACCTAAAGCACGAGCACCCTCCCATGGTTTTCGAGAAAGAGTGGAAGGCGCTAATAGAGGATGCTTGTTTAAAAAACAAGGATGACAACCATGAGCTAGTCAATCAAGGTACAACACATGTCATATTATCAATGAAATATGAGCATTTATGTTTTTCTTTCCTATTTTAAGTAACAATTCTGATATCTAATTTTTTTCAAAAATTCCATATGTAGGCTACCAGACACATCCAAAGCAACAAAGGCCAAAGTGGAAAAACACGGCCAACATAAACTAGGCCAGGGTGGCTACAGAAAACTCAAAGCCCGAGTAGTAAGATTTAAATGATTAACTGTGGTTAATATTTATTTAATAGTAGAGAACAAATATATGTTTTTGTTATTGGTATTTTTAATGGTGTTATGCATTGCAGTTAAATATGTTTGACACTGCTGCCACCGAGGAGGACCTGAAGCTTGGTTACAAACATGGTTTTAAAAGTCTCATTGAATATAGACAAATCTTGGGCCAGACACCTATCTCCCCATCCACGCAGGTAAATCAAATGAATAAGGAAACCGCAATAGCATGCTTGTAAAGTATTTTCATATTTTATTAATTATATCACCCTTAACTAAGTATTTATGTTTGTTTTCAAGAAACAGTGCTACTGCAGTAGTGAATCAAGCGGTATTCAGCAAACACCACGTCATACAATTAGGGTCCACATGTCCAGTGATAGTGTAGAGAAGAGTACCCATTCCGGTATGTATGCTACAGAATTATAAATATTTACTGTGATTGTAGATATTTATTTCTTGGCTTATACTTATATATTATATCTTCTCAAAATTGAAGATCATGTAGCTCAAGAGGGTGAAATGCGAGAGCAACCAAGTGGATAGGAAATTAATGTACCAACTGTCACAGCTACAGAGACAGGTAAAGAGCAATACTGTAATGTTAATCAAAACAATGAATTAGTTATTTCAATTATATTTCAACATATCGATATGATCATTTTC
>CBVK0101590901.1:0-10076 GCA_900067695.1 Picea abies
GGGGTGGTGCTTGGTTGGGGANTCTATCCCGTCGACCAAGGTATGTATGACCAAGAGTCAAGGAGAAAGGGTGAAGTGCCAGGAGGGTTGCTTCCAATCCAGCGTTGGCCACATGGCCTTTCACACAATTAGGAGCCGAAAGACTAGGGGTGCGACGTTGTTGGAGGAATAACACTTGGCCATATGGCATTCAAAATGTCCAGGGGCCAAAGGAAAAGGGGTGTGCACGATTTAGGTTCTAAGTGTGTTTTAAACTATATATTAATATTTTTTAATGTATTTCAGGCCTATTTTATGGGAGTTTTTCTATTTTTTTGAGGATTTGAGCCTAGATTGAGGCTAAATCTTGGGAGGAAGTTGGGATGTGATCCCCAAATAAAATTCTATTTAAAACAAGCATGTTTTCAAGTTTAACACATTGGAAGAAAGAAAGAGAGAAACATCACATGCTTGAAGGTCGAAGGAATTCTTCTTTGAAGGTGAAGATGAAAAACTTCCAAGGGCCATAAGTTGAGAATATAGAGTCCAAATTCCAAATGGGAAGAAGCATTGGAAAGGTGAAGCTGAGATCTACAATATGAAAGAGGTTGTAGCAGAGTCTAAAGGACTAAAATTCACTTGAATTGTGTAAGTTCTTTACGAGTTGTTTTATTCCATTGTAGAGCGTTGTCAGATTGATAGGAAAAAACTTGGCAAGAGCATTATGCCAAAAGTTCTGGTTAGTGCAATGTTAGCAGGAGATATAGTTGTAACTCTTTATAAGTCCATGGTTATGAAATACATATTTTAAGAGATTTTAATCACAATAATGGAAAATGGTTGCACACCTGAATAAATCTTGGAGACACAGGCTAAGAGTTTAAGCCAAAATCTGTTATCAACTTCTCTCTCATTCTTGTCATATTTTTTGTATTCCATTTGATTTAAAAATTTAGCATTTGAAGAATTTGTTTAATGAACTATTTACCCACATTTCACATGCAATGTCATTAAATCGTCTTGTTAATAATATAAGTCAAGGTGTATGTTTTCAAGCATCGATTTCAGATCAAGTGGTATGAGAGAAGGATGACTTTATTGCAGTGATTGTGAATAATTATGGGTAAAATATTGAAGAGGGACAAACTTCAGGAACTTAAGGAAATCAATCAACAATTTCAAAAAGAAAATGATGAGATAATAATATTGGTGCAGATACTTGAAGAATATAGGGAAATGATGTGATCAATAGTGATAGCAACATGATAAAGACCATTCAGAAGAAGTCCTTCTGCTAGAAGCGCGAGTCCTATCCATGATGATAAAATTGATCCATTCCACAAGCAATCAGATGAGGAGAATTCATATAATCCCGTTACACCAGTTGAGGAGAATTCAGTAGAAGAGGCCATTGGCACATTTTCCTCATCATCAGAAAGTATTCCAAATACACCAGATTCTCCTGTAGTTGATCACGAATTGGATTCGAGCAATCAGAATATTGCTACTTTTGAAAAGCATACCAAGGGAATTGGTATGAATTTATTGTCCAAGATGGGCTACAGAAAAGGACAAGGTCTTGGGAATTATGGCCAAGGTAGATTAAGGCCTATCGAAGTGCGAGAATGACCACCACATGAAGTTCTGGAATATGCAGGATATTCTAACGATGAAAGTAATCTAGTAGTTTGTGCACATTGTTAGAAAATTGGAAACGATGTTGTTCATTGTTGGGGTCGACATCCAGAGCTGAAACCAAGATGGTTTCGAGATTGTAAGGGAAAGAAAACAACTCAAGCCAACAATGAATCAAACAATGAGTCCTAAAGAAAAGGTAAAGGGATTGAAATGTATAGATCCCCTTCACCTACCTTTGATAAAGAACAAGCTAGGGTCATGGAAATTATATGAAGAAAAAATCCATGTACATTTTGTGGTAGCCATCAACATTGTGTTGCAGTATGCCGGAAGCAAAAATTATACAGTAAGAAGGTCATAGAAACAAGGAGTACACTAATACAAGACAATGCGACACTACAGTTAAAGAAGGATCCATGTGCGGATTCAACACAATCGAGACAAGAGTTAATGAAATCCAATGAGGATTCAACTCAACAAAAGAAAGACTCCGTCAAATTCGTCAATGCACATAAATATTGCTCATACTATCATAAGAATGGGCATGGAAAAGATACATGTTGGAAGCTGCATCCAAAGTTGAGATGTGCTAGAGAGCTTGAAGAGCCATAGCATAAGGAGGATGTTGCAAAGGAGCGAAAAGATGACTGAGATACTCCACCAACAACAGATGGGTTACCTCATTGGAATTGAGCAAATTTTATGCCATATATGTAAGTGTGTCATTGAGTCAATGTTCATCGAGTCTGATGTAATAAAAGTGATTTGATTGATATAATCACTTATTGATTCTAGTTATTGTTTATTGAGTCTAGTTATTGTTTTTGAGTCTAGACTGTAGGTTGAATAAGTTTATTGATGTAAAAATTGAGTCAATTGATGTAATAAACTTTTGGAGGACAAAAAATTCTCAGTGGGGAGGTGTGAGCCAAAATGGATTTGAAAAGGCCAAAAAATTGAAGTTCTCAGATTCAAACAAAACCAATGTCATCACGTAGTACTCATTGCACTGATTCTGATGGTATATTTGGTTTCAAAAATGGAGTGTGTATGCGAAAGATATAGCGATCTGAAGTTAAGGTCAAACATGTAAAAAGTCAACTGGTCAAAGGCTATACAACTGACATGGAAGATGATGTTAGCATGACATTATGTTGACATTAGCATGATGATATGGCAACACCAGGACATGCCATGTGGGAAGTAGATTTTTCATTTTCAGGGGATGATTTGGACCAGTTAAGAGTTGACACGTGGAACTGTATGAAAGTGGCACATGGCAATGTACAGAAGTGACACGTGGATGTCCTTATGATGATGTTGCACTAGTAGAAGTATGACACATGGCAGGTATGATAGTGATGTGGCATCATTTGGTTCTGAAAAGTGGTTGTATGGTTATGACATGGTAGCATCAAATGTGGACATGTGGAAGTACATATTGACAGATGGCAAGTTGAGAGTAGGACACGTGGCAGGTGGTTGATTGGGAAGATGATCCGTCAAGTGACTGTGTTGGTGAGTTGTCAGTACGATCCAGTGATATCAGGCCAAGTGGACCAATCAGAGGGAACCACATGGCACCATGGATAAGGCCAAGAAGGGTCAGGTAAAAGGTTGTTTTTCACCTCCACAAGATTCAACCTCCTAACCTCCCAGGAAAGAAATGAATTAACAACATTCTGATAGCCAAGGGTGTGGGTAGGCGAGAATTGAAAATGTCGCTTCCCATTTTGGTTTTGTTGTGGATTGGTAGATAATTAGGGTTGTAGCACTTGGTCAGTGAGGCTATCCCGCTAACCAAGGTGCATATGACCAAGAGCCGAGGACCAAGGGCTAAGCACCAGGGGGGATGCTTTTGATCCAATGCTGACTACATGGCCTTTCACACAACCAAGAGCCAGAAGACTAGGGGTGCGACATTGTTGCAGCCCTAGAGCTCAGCCATGTGGCATTCCACATTTCTAGGGGATGAAGGAAAAGGGGTGAATGCCTGATTTAGGTGTGAAGTTGGTTTTAAACTATATATTAAGAGTTTTTTAATATATTTCAGGCTTGTTTTATGGGATTTTGCCCATTTTTGGAGGATTTGAGCCCATATGGAGGCCAAATATTGGGAGGAAGTTAGGATGTGACCCCCAAATCAAATGTTTTTTAAACCAAGCCTTTTTTCAAGTTTAACACAATATAAGAAGGCAAGAGAGAAGAATCATATGCTTGGAGGTCGAAGGAATTATTCTTTGAAGGTGAAGATGTAAAACTTCCAAGGGCCATAAGTTGAGCATATGGAGTCCAAATTACAAATGAGAAGAAGTGTTGGAAAGGTCAAGCTGAGCTATGGAATATGATATAGGTTGTAGTAGAGCCCGGAGGACTAAAATGCACTTTAATTATGAAATTTCATTAATATTTGTTTTATTCTATTGTAGAGCATTGTCAGATTTATAGGAAAAAACTTGGCAAGAGAATTGTGTTGAAAGTTCTGGTCAATGAAATGTTAGCAGGATATATAGTTGCAACTCTTTAGAAGTCCATGGTTATGTAATAAATCTTTTGATATGCTTGCATCACAAGAATGGAAAATGGCTAAACACTTGAATAAAGCTTGGAGACATAGCTAAGAGTTTAAGTTGAACTTCGTTATCAACTTCTCTCTCATTCTTGTCCTATGTTTTGTGTTCCATTTTCTTTACAAATTTATCATTTGAAACATTTGTTTAATGAACTGTTTAATCATATTTCACATGAAACATCAGTAAATGGTCTTGTTAATAATCCAAGTCAAGGTGTATGTTTTTAAGCACCAATTTCAGATCACTAGTCCTATATGTGGATGATCTTTTTATCAATGATAGCTTGGTTGGAGTGATTGTTGTGGTCAAGGGAATTATTCATGATAGGTTTTTGATGATGAACATGGGTCCACTTCATTTATTTCTTGTTGTTGAGATCATCGAGGATTATTCAGGAATGAATTTATCTCTTTCTAAGTATGCCTATGATCTCATGGAGAGATTCCACATGACAGATTGTAGGTCTGCAGCTACACCCTTCTTATTCAGGGTTAGACGTAAGGATGGTCCGGATACACTAATGGTGGAAAACACCTTGTATTGATAGCTTGTGGGGAGTATTCTATATCTCACCCACATTCGACCATATCTATCATATGTCATTAGGGTAGTTTCCAGGTACATGCAAGAACCACATGAGTTACACTGGAAGTTTTCCAAGCGCATCCTTAGATACGTTCAGGGCACCATTAGTTATGGGATTAACTATGCATAACTTTGCAAGTTTCATCTCACAGGATTCACCAATTCTTACTAGGATGGTGATGGCACCGATCACAATTCGGGTACATGTTGAGTTTGGGATTTGGCCCAATTTGTTGGTTGAGAAAAAAGAAATCAGTTATTACTCTTTCTTTAGCATAGGCCCAACACATGATTGTAGTCAATGTCACCATCCAGGCATTGTGGCTACATAAATTCCTCATCAATATCGACATTTAGTTCCACTTTCATACTGTGATCTAGTGTGACAACCATAGTACACTCAAATTCTATTAGATATAGTACAAAGAAAACGAAAAACACATATCAAGATCCATATGCATTTTATCAGGGATCTAGTTCATGACATGGTCATCAATCTGCAGTACTTCCCTTCCACTGAGAATACTATTGACATATTCACCAAGACTTTCAGTAACCAAAAGTTCCATGGTTTTCACGATCGTCTTGGAGTGAAGGACACAGTTTCCTAGCAACTATCTTTCTCTTATTTTGATACATCGTACTTTGAGCAGGGGTTTTCCCCATGAGGTTTTCCTTCTTTCCTCACTTTATTTCAGTGTTCAATAGTTTCATTGTTCATGGGTTCCTAACAAGGCCTCTATTTTTGAGACCCATTCATTATGCATACTGCCTAGTAGTGTCCAAGGGGGGTGTTGGAGATATTCCACACACCTAGGATTTTCCTTTCATTTTCTTTTCCTACGTTTATTTTTCTATGTTGAGGGTCCCTTAATCTGATATATTATCCCCTCATTGACTATATTCTCCCCTAGACAAGGGTGCCACATACCCTCTAGTCAATATTCAGTTACCTTCCAATTAGACTAGTTGAGTGAAGTGTTACATCTACACCTTGGATTTATAACCAAGTGTTTCATGCTAACCTTGGGATCATCACCATGATTGTGCAATTGCATTGGGATCATCACCATTAAATCACATTCCACATGTGTGATTGATATCCTCATCATTTCATTCTGTTTTGTCTAGTTAACCGACGACCGCATGGATAGTTAACTAGGACTACGTGACAGTTGACTCCAATGACTGCTAGTGTGTGTCACATATCTCTACAAGACTCCTAATGCACATTATCTTGGCTACTATGGAGAGTTATTTGTTTCATACAAAGTATATCACTTCTATTGTAACATTCGTTTACTCAAATAATAGAAATTCTTTCATTCTTTTCTCTAATTTTTTGTCTTCTCTTTTCATCTAACATTGAAAATTGTGTATACTTCATTGTTAGCTATATCTTCTATGCAAGTATATAAGAAACTATAGACAATAATTTATACCAAATTGAGTGGTACCCTTCAGATAGGGAATAATTCGTTTGACTACTTTCTAGTGACTTTATTTGGGATCCTGCATGACTCGAGAAACCACACTAACAACAAAGGAAATGTCAATTCAACTATGAGTAAGATAAATAAGATTGTCGAATAATTATTGATAAAGTGTAGCATTGACTGCGAGTGTTTGAAAGGTTTTGGTAATATTTACTCCAAAATGAAAAGGAGTAGCACAAGGCTTGCAATAAACCATGTTAAAACATGTCAACAGATCCATCACATATTTAGATTGAGAAATAAAAAATCCATCACAAAGTGGTAATACTTGAAGAACCAAAAAATAATACAGGGTACCAAGATCTATCATACCAAAGGAGTCAATAAGTTGTTTCTTTAATCTAAGGACGAGATCATTATTATTTTTTGTAATGAGTAAGTCATATACATATAGAACAACAATCAATGTGTATCCATTGGTGTGGAGAACATATAATTTGTGATCATATTCACACCGTTTGAAACCAAGTCAAAGATATAAATTGTTTATCTTAGCATACCAAGCTCCGGGAGCCTGATTCAAACCATAAAGAGACCTTTTATGTCGACACGCCAAATTTGAATCCATCATAAAACCAGGTGTTTGTTCCATAAATATTTCTTTAGATAGGTCACGATGAAGAAAAACACTTCACATCCATCTGATGAATTTTCTATCCAAAATGAGCAACAAGGCAAAGAATCAACCGAATAGAGTTCATCCTTGCGACATGGGAAAATGTTTCAGTATATTCGATACCTTCTTGTTGAGAAACTCCCTTCACAACTAGGCGTGATTTATGTTTCTTAACAACGCTTTCAAAGGTAAATTTGGTCCTTTAGACCCATCGACATTTCACATTGTTCTTTCCTTGTGGTCGGGGAACCAAGTCCCAAGTATGACTCTTTGACAAAACATCAATTTCAGTCTTCATTTTTTACCCCCATTCAAGTCGTCCTTCAATGTTTGAGTAGGTAACAAGGTTAGAGGTTTCTAGTGTTGCACAACTAAGAGGGGGGGGGTGAATTAGTTGTTACCGAGATTAAAAAATTATGCTTATTTTAAACTCTTTGTAGAGCACTAAATGACAATCACAATAATGAAGGGAAGTAAGCAATAGAACATTCAACATCATTCACACATATGAAATATACAGAGAGATATTTCCTGAGGAAACCCATAAAGGGTAAAAACCTCTTCTTCTTTATATGATAAGTAATCTTTACATTCTGTACATTATCAGACTTATGAGAACCAACTCATAATGAGGCTACAACCTCTGTTTTGCAAGCTGCAACTTGCTGAGAGCACCAACTCTCTGTTTTCTCTAGCACCTACTAGAAAGAAGCACCAACTCCCTGGTTTCTCTACCACCCACTAGAAGGAAGTAACAACTCCCTAAGTTTTCCAGCACCAACTGAATGGAAGCACCAACTTCCAGTCACACAGGCACCAACCTGTATAATAGAGAACAACAGTTCTCCCTTGAGAACAACAGTTCTCCCTTGCACCACCCTGCCACCCTGGTTTCTCTGGCTACAACCAGATGGAAGCTACAACTCCTTGTGTTCAAGCACCCACTTGAACCTCTAAGGACAACAATCCTCCCTAGCACTTCCCTACCACCCTAAAATATAAATCTTTGCTACTAAAATTTATTACAGTGATATAATGTTCATCAATGGTTTATGAATCTCATCACTGTTCTGCTACATTGCTCTGCTCTCCTATATCAGTGTCTCTATGCCTGCATCTTCTTCCACTTTCTAATCTTTTTCTCTTCTCTTTAAGTGCACCTTAGCCTTCTTTTACTGTCTCAACTATGCATCTATGTTCTTTTCGTTTGCTGCACTTTATGCTCTACTTCTTATTTTGATTCTCTGAATTGTGCCTCTTCTGTGTATTTCAGCTCCTGCCCACATCATCCATTTCCTTGTGTGTGATTCCTCTCTACAACACCTCCCATCTCTTCTTTGTTCTTAATTCTTGTAGACTCTGTGCACCTTGTGCATACCATATGCGCAATTCTTCTGCATTCTCTTCATGTCGAGTGCTCTGCCTGATCATCATTGCAGCTCTTCAGCTTCTCTGGCTGTTAAACCCATGTGTCCATAATCACTGGGTGTTATGCTGAGATTCCTTAGCCTATCTAGCAGTAGAGACTCTTCATCTTCTCTGTCACAGTCGAGCTCATCCTCTCTATTGCAGTTACAGACTTCAATGCTCTTCCATCTATCAATCGCCTCCTGAACAGTCTTCATTCCATTGGCAGATGCCTTGAGACTCTTTGTCTTCTCTGGTGATCACCCTGAAGTCTCTTCCAGCCCTCTGGCAGAAACAATAAGTCGTTTCTAGTAGTTACACTGTGAACCTCCAAAAACCACATCAGTGACTGAATTGCCATTGATCGATTAACTGAGAATACCAACAGTAGCCCTTCGATCATATTCCCGAATAACCTGCACCATTGGATCATAAATGAAGGGTCTTGTGCTTATTTTGCCATTTCACAATTCGACATTCCTGTGGTGAGGCATCTCGTCTCTCCAAGTCGCAATCTCCAAAATGGAGATTAGCTTCGTGCTACCTCCTCCCTTGAGCCTTCGTTGATGTGACCATAGGTTATGACCAGGGGCCAATTCTGGACACGTATTTCACATTTTGCATTTCAGGGATTTTGTGATGAGTCGTCTCGACTCTCCATGTCCCAACCTCCAAAATGGAGCTTGTCTCTTTGAGCTCTTCTCTACATATCTTTGACGATGTGACCACCAGAGGTGACCAAGTGCTTATCCATACAACTATTTCACAATTTCACATTTCAGCACTTCAGGACTCGTGTGATGAAGAGTCTCATCTCTCGACTCCTCCAATTCTCAGTATCCAAAACTTCGGTCGATGTGCCTGTTTCAGGATTTTCTCCATTTCACATTTCGACACTTCGGGAATTCTGTGATGAAGAGTCTCGACTCTTGACTCCTCTAACTCCTGGTATCCAAAACTCCAGTCGATGTGCCTGTTTTTGGATTTTTTGGTGTTTTTCATTTTGGCACTTCAGGACTCCTATGATGAAGAGTCTTGACTCTTAACTCCTCCAACTCCCAGTATCCGAAACTCCGGTTGATGTGCCTGTTTCATGATTTTTGGATTTTCGCATTTCGGCACTTCGGGACTCCTGTGATGAAGAGTTTTGACTCTTGACTCCTCCAACTCTCGGTATCTAAAACTCCGGTTGATGTGCCTATTTCAGGATTTTCTACTTTTCACATTTTGGCACTTCGGGACTCCTGTGATGAAGAGTCTCGACTCTTGACTCCTCCAACTCCCGGTATCCGGAACTCTGAAATGGATTCTTTGTTTCTGATACCCAAAATGGAATTTAGCTTCTGATCTTGCCATGCGATCATCATTGTGTTGTTGGTTGTGATCTTTGCCATCAACCACAAACACGCATACTCTGCACTCTGCGTGCACCTCTGCACTATCTCTTCTGGTCTTCATGAGATTTCTCTACTGTGTCTTCCCAAAATACTTCTGGTGCCCGCCTGGCACATTATACTTGTACTAAAGCCATCATCGCTGATGTACTTTCCATTAGTGATAAGTATACGCTTCCTGTAAAACATGCCAACAATCTTCCCCTTTGGCATTGATGGCAACAAAGGCACCCATACCTGTTCTTTTCTCCTCCTTTGACATCGATGTCAAAGAAAACACTTTCCCCCTGAGCTGTTGCAATATTTTTTGGAGGTATCATATATTCAATCAATACAACCTCCCCCTAACTGGATGGACTCTCTTAGGTGTGAGACGAGATGACACCCA
>CBVK0101590905.1:0-11331 GCA_900067695.1 Picea abies
CCTTAAATTCTCAAATGGTTAAATTATGCATGCAAGTTTAAAACTCAACCATAATCATTGAAAAGATCCTGCCGGATCAATGTCACGCGAGTATGAGACTTCCTAGTTATCGATTATGCCAGTTACAAAAAAAATAAATAATAAATAAATAAATAAAAATTAGCAAAGATGCATGCAAAATATCACCTTAACATTCTCATAGCACAGATTCAAATATTAAAAAATCATAAGCTTAGTTGTAAAATTATTTTTACAGATTTAAAGATGCTTCCAAATTTTTTGTTTGTTACACTAGAGAAAATGTGCGTCATTGATGAAGATAATTAAAAATATATATTTGTAGTGTGCCTATTGTCTCTACAACCCAAAATATGTGATTAAATTATTGAATTAATATAAAAACATATATTTGTGAGGCCTCCAATATAAAAAGAAGTTGTTTCACCATTCTACTTATGTTGAATCATTATTCAATTGATTGCAACAATAGAAACACTGATATCCAAATTTGGATGACCCATGGGCTTTTCAAATCAAGAATGCACGAAGATTTCATTCCATACCTCTCAAAAACATAAGTAGATGCTCCACAAATCTGGAGCTCTTCACTATTGCAGCCAATAGTAAACATGCAGTTGGAACACATGAACATGAAAATGGCATAAATAACTAAGAATCCAAAGGCACATTATTGGATATCAACTTCCAACAAACGATGGTAGAAAATACATAATGAAATACTAACACAATTAAAGTGAAACAAGAATTCAAAGAATGCCTTCAAAGAATAAAAATGCTCTACCAATCAAGTTTAAGAACAAAGGTCCTTACAAATAATTCTAGAGAATTTAGGATGACAATAATGTCAGGTTCTTGGGCATGCTATGGGTGGTTCAAAAGAAAGGAAATACCAACATAATTCAAATCATTGAAATCAAGCATAACAAGAATTCAAATAAATGGTTCGAAAGAAGGGAAATATCAACATAATTCAAATCAGTGAAATTAATGGCGTTGTTCTACATTTTTGGTATTTTTCACCAGAATCCGATAATATAATCTGGGTGAAATCACAATTTTCTGTTGTTTAAATTGCATTTTTGAATGCATAAATAGATTCAACACATTGGAAAACTCCTAGGACAATGAGATTATATAGACTTAACCACTCAAATATGTAGATCCAACAATTTCTCGTTAGATTTTGGGGGAAAATGAACTTGGAAGGCAATGTACATAATTGTTTAAATTGCATTTTTTTAATGCATAAATAGGTTCAACACACTGGAAAACCCCTAGGGCGCTCAGATTATATAGACTTAACCACTCAAATATGCAAATCCAATATTTCTTGTTAGATTTCGGGAAAAAATAAACTTGGAAGGAAATGTAGAGAATTGATGATGACAATACCACCACACCACCACAGTTTTGGTGATGCCATGGATGATTTGAGAAAATAGATAGGTAATATTAAAGGGTATTCTAGAAAACAAATAGAAATATATAGGTAATATTAAATGATATTCTATTAAACAAATAGGGAATGCAACTTTAATTTTCCTCTAGCACATGCCAAGTCCTATATGCAACGTATATTCCATCACATTAATGCAAGTTGGTATGGTACAATAACACTGTTCTGATATAAATAAAGGCCCTCACATTAAAAACAAATTACGAGACAAAATTAATTTCAACATTTATTCATTTTACATTCAAATCTAATATGTAATACGATATCTAGATCCACATTTATGTGCTCTCTATCCCAAAATTATAGAATCAATGTAGTGTAAAAGGGAGGTCATTTGATTCTAGAGTCATTCATTATTTTCACCATTAGTATTAAAACTCTACATTGTATCATGCATTTACTATGCATAGAGTTAGGACGTTGACTTTTTAGTCCGTGCCCCCACTTCAAAACTTGAACACAACTTGAACACAAGGTGAAAGGTGCAACATAAACAAACTTATCCATGGATATGTCAATTTGAAGAATAACCCTTCTTATGAAATTCTAATATGCACCTCGCACTTCTTCAAAAATGGGTAAAAATGAAAATGAAATTTTAATATGCACTTTGCACCCACTACTTAAATGGTGCACCCAAAGAGCTATAAAGGCTTCACTAAACCTAACTATCTAAACTTCTATAAAATATTATTTCTTAACTATCTAAACTTCCATAAAAGATTATTTCCTTTTCTGAATTTTAGTTATTTAATTCATTTGAATACTTAACTTTTATGAAAATATGGAATTATTTAATTATTCTATTTTTAAAACCTATTTTAATTATATATCAATTTTTTTTTTCATGATGATTTAATTGATTTTGATGGTATATGAATTCAAAACAAAAAATAATTAAATAATATCATGAAAATAATATGCATATAAAAATATTGCAAACTTTTTTTACATAAACATTATCCTTACTTGAAATGTAAAATAAATTTATTTCAAAGAATTGTGGAAAGAAAAAAAAAAAGAAAAAATTCCAATACATAAACATTATGTTTATTTGAAATGTAAAATGAATTTATTTCAAAGAATTGTGAAAAAGAAAAGTTATATTTATACATATACACAGAAATGAAAAATCAGATATTTAGTAACATTATTTTGGACACATTATGTACAACATACTTTTAAATTACATTGAAGATAAATATTTTAAAAGGTAGATTTTTAGCAACATTATTTTGAACGCATTATAATGTAGAAAAGTCAAAAGCAGCAGTTGGTGTAATTGAATAATCTGAGGTAATAAGGTTGTCAAAATAACCATGAACCAGTAACAGGGTGCCATGTGGCAGCCCACGTCTGGGCCACATGGCACCTCACCATTTGCCAATACTCTGCCACATGTCAAGCGACAATTAGACCAACTCTACCACATCTTCCACATCACTTGCCTTGTCACCGTCTACTTGCCCAGTAGATGTATGTCACATGTCACCATAGGACATGCCACATGTCACCATAAGGACATCCCACGTGTCACCCTTGCAGTGGTGACACGTGTCACTTCCCTGTTGGTCCACCTGTACCTTCCTCGTCATCAGTCTGTACGCCTAGTCAGCCTACCACGCCAGCTATATGGACCCTGCCACGTCTGTGCCAACTATGCTACCATGTCATTTGTACGGTCGTATGACCTCTACAGTTAGCTTCCACGTGGCACTGTATGGATTGTACAGTTGGCATATTTTTGCCTATTTGAAAAAATGAACAGATCGCCATAGCTTGAGCATATGACATCTGTTTGAGCCCGTTCAGGTTGAGTTGGGTTCATATCGATGAGGCCTACATACATGTCCATTTTGAAGCCATTCCGAGAACTTTGATTTTTAGACCTTTCTGAGCCCCATCACGCTCCTGGATCCAATTCTAGATCACACCTACCCACTAAAGGACCTTTTTGTCCCCAAAAGGTTACTGACCAGTCATCAAGCTCGAGATAGGCCACTGGGCTTGTTCCCTGTCTCTGAACTCTGTCATGTGCACTTGTCTCATCAAGATCAGCTGTAACACAATCATGACGACTGGCAGCATATTGTTAGCCATTTGAACCTTGTCACATCTTACTGAAGCTACTATCATCCATGTAGACAACATTACTAATGATAGCATCAAAAAGACGATTGCAAATGAGCTGATATGTTTGTAATATTTGCATGACATAAGCTTATCTTGAAGCAAATTGTGATTGATTTTCCATTCTACAATCATCTCCTGTTCTTGCTTAAGATCGATTACTTGACTTGTAACAATTATAGGTTTGTTTATTTCTTGAACTTCCTTCTTTAATTGTTCCATAGTTTGAAGAGTTTTATTTGCCTTTACATGATGAGCATGAACCACATATTCTTGACCTGCTTTGGTTAATTGATACTGATTCTTTATCCGGTAGAAGATTGCCTTACAATCATACAAGTATGGACTACCTAAGATCATTCCACATTCACTTAGTGGCACCACATCACATGTTACCTCGTCCACATACTTAGATGAAATTGCAAATTTTAATGTGCACTGTTTGGTTATGTGCATTTGATGATTGTTGCTTATCCATTTAAGTGTGTAGGGCTTATGATGCATATGTGTTTTTAACCCCAATTTCTTAACCAATTCCTCTGAAATTAAGTTAGATTGAGATCCACTATCTATCAATGTATCAACCTTAGTGTGTCGCATGATGACCCTTATATGAAACAAGTTACTTCTACAATCAATTCCTTCACCAATTTTACCTGTCATACCAACCAATGAGACCTTAGATTCGTCACCTAAATCGGATCCCAAGTCTATGGGTCATGTTGTTTCCACAACTGTTTGACTCCCTTTCCTTTCCTTGAACCACTTTGGTCTGTTCTTGGGATGCAACTGCCAACAACGGTCCTCATCATGCCCCTCTTTCTTGCAATGCTTGCAAGAGGGCTTCTCTACCTTTCTCGTCACTGCATTTGACTTCTTGCCATGCCACTTCCTTTTGTCCTCTCTTCTTGAAGGCAATTCCCTTGATACACCAACACCTGTTTTCCCTGCTTCAATGTATGTCGCTTGAACATAAACCTCATCAAGATTAGTAGGTCCAAACATGAATACAATATTTCGAATATGTGCAGGTAAACCTCCTATATACTTCATAAGAGTTTCTTGGGTATGTAAGGGTATATCTAACATCAATGCCATTTTTCGAAAGCCATTGGTGTATTCTTGCATTGTTTGTCCTTTTCTTATTTTTAAAGCTTGCCATTCAATTAATGCTTTTTATTTATAACACAAAGGATAGAATTTCTTTCTAAGTGCATAAATGAAACTTTGCCATGATGGAAATACATTACCCACTTGTTGCGTGCCATTTTGCAACTTACTTTGCCACCAGATGAGTGTTGTGACTACAAGTATAAGGGATGCCAACTTGATCTGAGTTGCCTCATCCTTGATCTGTTGCACACTAAAATAAACCTCCATCTGTCTGACCCAATTGTCAAGTCTCTATGCATTGACTTCACCATCATACATGGGTAATTCAAATTTAACATCAGGTTTTAATAAAGGCATTTCATTATTATGTTAATGAACATGTTTCTTTGCATTGGATTTAGAACTTGAACTTGAAGAAGAAGGAGAAGAAGGAGGTGAAGATGGAGGTGAAGGAGGAATTTGAGGAGGATCCTCTCCTTCTTCACTTTTTCCCTTTGAAGATTCACTCAAATTTGGTCTTTTCCTTTCCAATTAATCATCATACAAAACCTTCATCATCTCCGACATAGCAAAGAAAGTTTTTTGAAACTCTTTCTCATCATGAGAAAGTCCCTCTTCTGATGCCATCTTCTCGCTTTGAGAAGTTCTCTTTTTCAATCCAATCAATGGATTCTCTTCAACAAGCTCTCCTTCTCCACGATGCAACTTTTCCCTGGTAATCACGCAAACTCAAAATCCAAACGTCAACTATCTTTGATACCACTTGATCCAAAAAGATCTTTTAAATGACAATGGTTGAGTTATTAAGCATGTGTTGATTAACCAATTAGGAAGCTTAAAGAAAGAGGAAGAATTATAGAAGAAATGTGACAACCATATAAACATGTACATAACTGAAATGAAGCATAAAACAATAGCAAACCATAACCCCAATGTGATAATAGAGTTCGACAATCTCGCCTACGTCTCCGGGCCTTTGTCTCAGTGGGTGAGGCTTTCTTATTTCTTTTCAAAGCTCGATAAGTACATCACAATAGTGCCAAAGGGTTATAAAACTGATTTGGTCTTGCTCTACTAGATCTCTAGAACCCAACAAAAGAAACGACACTCAAAATGGATGACCAAAACTCCCATAAATGGCTCGCAAAGGTGCATTCCTCAACAGCTTCCCTGCATAAAAAATGGCTTTGGCTTGGAAAATCTTCAGCATAAACCTGATCTGAAAGTCCTCATGGCCTCAAGAAGACCTAGTTTATATAGATCTAAATTTCATAACCATCTCCCAACTTCCTCCCAAGATATGGCCTAAAAAAGGCCCCAATATCCCCCAAAAAGGGCCAAAAATCTCCAAAAACTTCATATAAAATCAATAAAAAATCATATACCATAGTTTTAAAAACAAATTTGGAGAAATATTGGGGCGCAATCACTTATGCGCTCGCCCATGGTCGTATGGGAGCCCGCCATATGGCCAGGCGCTAACTACCTGTGCGTTGGCCCCCAAATGGAATCCAGCTTTGGTCATATGTAGTGGCCCACGTGTCCTCGGGATAGCCTCCAAGCATGACCTGTGGGATTAGCCCTCGAAATAACCCGATAGTTACACCCCTGGTCGGCGGGCTAGCCCGAGCAACCAAGGCTAACCCCTTTTACTCCCACGCTAACTGAACACCATACTCTGGATCATATGTCAATCCCCATGGAATCAAGGCTGAGTCCCAACTGTTATAACCATGTGCAAATGATCGGGGAGAAGGGTCATATTGCAGGGTCCTATGATGTTTACACCGAGGGATGGGTCTAGCCCCAGCCCTGTTTCTGCCCAGACCAAACACTATTTCAAACTTAAATATAAGTTTGAACACATATGTAATAAGAAACATCTGTGGGCAGGTTGACTAGCCTAGCCCCGTCAAACCCTAGCCCAACAAGAGGTTTGGCATTTGAATTCGGTAAGCTTCAAACAATTTTGCATAACCATGAACTAGTAACAGGGTGCCACGTGGCAACCTGCGTTTGGGCCACGTGGCACCTCGCCATTTTCCAATACCCTGCCACGTGTCAAGCGACGATTGGACCATCTTTGCCACGTCTGCCATGTCATTTTCCATGTCACCGTTCACTTTCCCAGTAGCTGTCTACCACATGTCATCATACGGACGTGCCACATGTCACCCTTTCAGTGGTGACACGTGTCACTTCTTTGTTGGTCCACCTGTACCTACCACATCATCAATTTGTACACCCATTCATCCTGCCATGTCAGTTGTACGGACCCTACCATGTCTGCACCAATTTTGCTTCCACGTCAGTTGTATGGGTGTACGTCCTATATAGTCATATGCCATGTGGCACTTTACAGACTATACAATCAACATTTTTTTTGCTTGTTTGGAAAAACAAACAGATCGCCATAACTTGAGCATACGATGTTCATTTTAGCATGTTCAAGTTGTGTTGGGTTCATATCGACGAGGCCTACGCACATGTCCGTTTTGAAGCCATTATGAGAACTTTGATTTTTAGACCTTTCTGAGCCCCATCAAGCTCCTAGATCTAATTTTGGATCATTAAGGGAGGGAGATGTTGGGTTTGCCTCTGGAAACATGTCGCATTTTTGCCTTGTTTTCATGTTTCCTCAAGTTTTGTGTCCATTGTCGGGCGGTTTTTCAGCACATGGTTTTTTCCGATGGTTTTCTATTTCTAGTTAAGGAATTAAGGTTTTTCACTAATCCAGGTCATTGGGTTAGGGTTTTGGAAACCATTGGCTCCTATATGTATATTGTATTGTAAAAAATGTATCACTATGAATGAATATAGAATATGTTGGTTTTCCCGGTTTGGGTTTCCAAGGGAAAAATCTCTGTGTAATGTTTGTATTTGCCATTGTATATTTTCCATTCTTTTACTGAAAATATGTTTGCAATAAATATTGTACAAGGTTAAAATATACATTTGGTATCAGAGCTTTGTTGGCTTCAAGGGGATGCCTTTGTGGTCAAGGGTTTGTCTTGAGACTGTGATAAGCCTTGTTATAGTGGGATATCTGTGGTATTGATTTTTCAAGTGAAAAGAAATGGCGAGCAATTCGAAAATAGAGATCGAGAAGTTTAATGGGAAAAGTTTTAAGCTGAGGAAGCTCAAGATGGAAGATTTTTTGGTGGACAGAGATCAATGGATCATGGTAGATCCAGGTGCTGCACCTGTAAGAACTTCAACAAATGACTGGAAAAAGTTGGATCAGAAGGCAAAGAGCACAATCCGACTGTGTCTCTCAGATTCAATATTACTGAATGTGTCAGAGGAAGCTACAACGAAGGATTTATGGGATAAGTTGGGGAAGTTGTATCATTCTAAGTCCCTAGTAAATAAACTATTCCTGAAAAAGAAGCTATATAACCCAAGGATGAGAGATGGAGACTCGGTGGAAAAACATTTGAACACCTTCAATACTGTGGTAAGTCAGTTAGTATCTGTTGAGATTAAAATTTCATATGAAGATAAGTGTATTGGTTTATTGTGTTCTTTACCAGTCTCATGGGATAGTTTGGTTGTGGCCATAGGTAGTAATACAACTGCCTTGAAGTTTGATGAAGTGGTCTCATCCTTATTGTCAGAGGAGATGAGATGGAAGAACATGGAAGGATAGAGAATAGACACATTATTTGCAAGAGGACGCTCCCAGGAAATAAATAGATCTAAGTTCTCAAGTGGGAGATCTAAGTCTAAGGTTAGATCTAAATCTCCCAGAAATTTTGTAAAGGTATGTTGGAGATGTGGAAAAGAAGGGAACTACAAGAAGCAGTGTAGATCCAAAGTTGAGAAAAGGAAGGGATCTGAAGAATCTCCTTCTACAGAAGAAAAGACCTCCAAGGACGAAGGAGGGGATGTGTACTTGGATTCTTCAAGCACACATGTAGATCATGAGGCATGGTTGGTTGACTCAGGTGCATCCTTTCATATCACTCCTCACAGGGAGTGGTTCTGTGAATATGAAAGGTATGATGGAGGTAATATTTTCCTAGGTGATGACTCGACAACCAAAATCATAGTTCGAGGAAAAGTCAAGTTGAGGCTCATAGATGGAAGGATTAGAACACTGCCTGGTGTTCTGCACATCCCAGGTTTGGCCAAAAAAATGATTTTTGTAAGAAAAATGGATGATGCAGGGGTAAAAACAATATTTGAAAATGAAACTTGTAGGATGGTTCGAGGAGCAATGGTGTTGTTGAAGGGAGTTCAGTTTGGAACTCTATATAAGCTGCAAGGAAGCACTATTAGTGATGGGTGTAATATTTCCATTGTTCCTTATATTGGAGTTGAAGAAGAAAGAACTCCTACAGTCTCTGGAGAAAAGGTTATGTTGTGGCATCAAAGACTAGGGCATATTAGAGAGAAGGGTCTTCGACTAGTACATGGTAAAGGTATGCCTAATTTCTCTCTGGATTTTGATTTATGTGAACATTGTGGATATGGGAAGTAGAATCGGGTAAGATTCCCCTCTAGTGCAACGAGGGCAGAAGGAATTTTACAACTAGTTCATAGTGATGTTTTTGGACCTATTTCGGTCCCATCATTGGGAAAATCTGTGTACTATGTACCATTTATAGATGAATTCTAGAGGAATACTTGGATATATTTCCTCAGGAAGAAATCTGAAGTCTTTGACAGGTTTAAAGAGTTTAAGGTTCTTGTTGAGAATCAAAGAGAGAAAAGAATTAAGGTGTTGAAGACAGATAATAGTAGAGAGTTCTGTGGGAATGAATTTGAAGAATTCTGTAAGAAGTGCGGTATAGCAAGGCATAAGAATACTCCATATACACCTCAACAGAATGGAGTTGCATAAAGGATGAACATGACGCTGATGGAAAAAACAAGGTGCATGCTCAGTGGTGTCGGGTTAGGGAAATAATTATGGGCAGAGGCAGTGGGTACTGCATGTTACCTGGTCAACAGATCACCCTCATCAACACTGGATGACAAGACTCCACAAGAGGTATGGACTGGTAAGAAACCTTCTCTCACATATCTCAAGGTATTTGGTTGTGATGCATATGTTCATGTTCCAAAGGAAAACAAGAGTAAGATAGATAAGAAGGTTGAAAAGTGTATATTTATTGGATATAAAGATGGTCTCAAAGGTTATAAGCTTTGGAACCTAGAAACTAAGAAAGTAGTGTATAGCCGATATGTGGTATTTAGAGAAATGAAGGATGTTGTTAAACAAGAAGTCCTACCAAGTAAGGAAGAACCAGAGAAAATAGAGTTTGATTTAAAGGATGATGAATTAGACTCTACAGAAGAACAAGAATGATAAGAAGAAGATCCTCATACTCCAGTATTGAGGAGATTGGTTCGAGAAAGAAGGCTACTGAAAAGGTATACTCCATCTGATTTCCGTTCAATTTTTCTTTGTTTATTACTGATGATGATCCTAGAACTGTCAGGGAGGCAGTGGATTCAGAGGATGGAAACCTCTGGAAAAAGGCCATGGACGAAGAAATGGCAACCTTGGATAAGAATGAAGCTTGGGATCTAGTGGTGTTGCCAACTGGAATAAAGCCCATTGCCAGCAAATGGGTATTTAAAAAGAAGCTGAATGCAGAAGGGAAAGTGGAGGAATACAAAGCTCGGTTAGTAGCAAAGGGTTATTCCCAGGTTGAGGGAATTGATTTTGGTGATATTTTTTCTCCTGTTTCCAAGTTAACCTCTATAAGATTTTTGTTATCTGTTGCTGCTGCATTTGATTTTGAAGTAGAACAGATGTATGCGAAGACATCATTCCTACATGGGGATCTGGAAGAAGAAATCTATATGAAGCAACCAAAAGGATTTTCTGTGGAGGGAAAGAAAGAGTTGGTATGAAAGATGAAAAAGTCCCTGTATGGTTTAAAACAATCACCAAGGATGTGGTATCAAAAATTTGATACTTATATGTTGGGACTTGGTTTCACAAGAAGCAAAGATGATCATTGTGTGTATTTTAAATTAATTGGTGATCATTTGATTTATTTGGTCTTGTATGTGGATGACATGTTGCTGATAGGAAACAACAAGGAGATTATCTAGGATGTGAAAACTCAGTTGTCCTCTAAATTTGACATGAAGGATCTCGGTGCTTCAAATTTCATTTTGGGCATAGAAATTAAAAGATATCGAAAAAAGAGGAAACTCTAGTTAAATTAGAGAAAATATGTTGAGACAATATTGCAAAGGTTTAATATGCAGGAATGTAAACCGATCAAGGTTCCTATTCTTGTTGGTGTAAAGTTATCTGCGGATCAGTGTCCCAAGACACGTGAAGTGGAGGAGGACATGTCTCGTGTTCCATATGCGAGTGCAGTTGGCAATTTGATGTATGAAATGGTTTGTACTAGACCGGACATTGCACATGCAGTGGGAGTTTGGAGCAGGTATATGTCAAAACCAAGTAAGGAGCATTGGACATCAGTAAAAAGGGTTTTCAGGTATTTGTGTGGCACTGGTCGCTATGGATTGTGCTACCAAGGAAGACTAGGATTGGACATAGTGGTTGATATACATGGCTTTTTGGATGCAAACTGGGCTGGAGATCTGGATCGTAGGAGATCTACAAGTGGGTATGTGTTTAA
>CBVK0101590926.1:0-34273 GCA_900067695.1 Picea abies
CACTCTTTCCCTACACGACGCTCTTCCGATCTCACTCTAATCTAGAAAATAAAATCCTATCTACCTACATTAAACCTATTAAATGCCTCATCTACCTAAGGATGAGTACTTAAAGGGTCAAGATCCGCTATAATGTACAAAGGCGCTTTCCATAAATGGTTCATTTATACACTAGCGGATCTCTTGAATGAAAATTCAAAAAGTTTCAGCTAGCCTTGTCCAGTTGTTCGTTGTCTTTCATGCTGGCTCGCTTGTCTTGGGCGATGCTCCTTGATGAGTTGGCGATGCTCCTGCATCAATAACTTATCTTACTAAGGATTAAAATAATGTTAGTTTTGTGAGAAGGGGAAAAAAGGAATCCTACACATGTCTAAATGACTACTTTGTGACATCACTTGGTTTCAAATCATTTCATTTGAGCCATAATTCATGTCAACATCCATTATTTATGATTCTTTAATGTGTAGGCTTCCACTTAAAAGTTTGTTCATCCCAAGAAAGCAAAAGGGACAAATTTGATCGAGCACTACAAGAACTTCCGCATGTCATTGGTCGTGATCATTTCAAGTACCTTGGAGAGTCGTGGAGGTTGTGTATTGTAGTGAAGATTTCATGTGTATGAAAAGCAATTAGAAAGTACCAGTTGTTAGCCATACCATGAAAATATGGGTGGTCCTTTCTACACATCAGTTGTATATAGGGTTACACGAATATGGTTTTTCAAACAACATATTTTCAAAACTGGCACATTGTTTGTTACCTGCAACATCTAGTTGGTTTGAATTGACACTCACATAACAAAAAAATTCCCTATTATTCTCATAACACAACAGAAATATCATTTCTTCATAGCCAATATTCTAGTCTTCTAGTCGAAACTGCGCTTATGGGAAAGGGTGGACATGTGAATAGGAAAGAACCCAAAGGTCCCGAGATCATGGAAGAATATGAAGATAGTTGCCACATTTGCAATCAAGTAGGCTGGTATCTTTTTTGCACTTAGTTGGATGGTCACATTATGCTACAACCAGGGTGTTTTCAAATAGTTTTAATGGACAATGGGCCCGATTTGAAAACTTGGTCATGCATGTCGTAGAGGATTCCATAGTATCTTTTTGCAGCCTCCCAAATGATGGATAAATATGGTTTAAAAATAAATTGATTACATGAGGAGATGTAAAATAGAAACCCGAACACAGAGAACCCAATTAGGCCAAAGGAATTCCCATGTATTGGATTGTTGATGAATGGATGAAATCCTTTCTCATACTTAAAATAATTATCACTTGTGAAGGGTGTTACTTTGTCATATTTCGATTTCATTTACGATTTCTTCTTTATCTAGAAGGAATTAAAAGGATGAATATTCCCTATTATTTCTTAAGGTATCTCAACAAAATGGCTATGAAGGTCCAAGCGAACCCTAAAACCCCTCCTCACAAAATCTCTCATCATATCTTGATCAAAGTTATTGTCAAAGTTGAGCTAGGGATATTGTAGAAGACTTGGTACCAATATTTAATCTAGTCTAGTTTTGAAAAGAAATTTCATCCTTCTACTATAAAATTACATGAGACGATTGCTAAGACTAAATAAGGAACTTCATTTAGCACCATTCAACCAACCACTTCAAAGAAGAGAAAGAATGAATCTTGTGTTAAGACTCCAAATGAACCTGTGGAAGCTCCTCCAACTAGCCAGCAAGCAGATGCAAGGTCTTCTCGCATCCTAGGTGGACGTAAGAATCCTTTTCCTTTTTCACATAAGAATTACTCTAGAAGGAGTCAAAGAGAGGTTAAACATCGAGTACTAGGAGAGGATAAAACATCTGAGAAAATAGAGAAGTTGACAGAGCCTGTACAGCCTAAAGACCATCCCCCAAAGTTAATTTCTCCTAGCTCAAGATCTTCTTAAGAATATGTTTCTCAATATAAAAGTTTAATGCGAAAGAGGGGTACCAGGCCTCAAAATAAGTTCAGGTTGAAGTCTAAAGTAATGAATAAAACTACCATCATAGAAAAGGTTATCATCATTGATGAAGATCTTTCCAAACCTATTGGAAAGACATTTATAAGAAATAAAACCCCCATTAGTAGTCCTGAGAAGGATAAATTCAAGAAGGGTCATCTGATCATAAATAAAAATACCGTCACTGGGAAAAACATAGTTCCTACCAGGAAATAGGGTAAAAAGGATATGAAAATCCCAAACCCTAAGATTGGATCTGAAGGGAATGATTCTGAACGTATGAAAACCCAATATCAATATAAGAAGACTAGAAAGGATAGATTAGAATTGTTGGCAGAAGCAACTTCCTCAATCTTGCATAGAAAGCTATCAATTTAAAAATACCACCTCGAGGATAAATCCAGTTTTTTAGATTAAAAGTAATGGATGATGGAAAATATTTTTGTTCCCTCTTTCTAAGGTATCATGCTCCTTTTTGGCTATGTCCAGCTACAACCCAATAAAAGGAAGGATTTTAAAACATACAGGACCTTTTTTTGGGAAGTTCTCTATAGGAAGTTCCCGCAGTCACACCCAAAAGAATGGGGTCGCTACAGGAACACCTGGAGCAACTGATTTTGTTGCTTAACTCATGTAGTTTCATATTTTTGTAACAGAACAATGTTGTACCTATTCTAGAATATTATGGTTCATGTCATGAAATCTATACACCTTTTGTGGATCTAAAATATATATTGGGATATGAAGATACATGCAGATTGGGCACCAGGATTGAGTAGTCTAAGGATGAATTCACATAAATTTTTGAAGATTAGATGTATCTAGGAAGGATTAAGAGGATGCTACAGTGATACCATCCGAATGGATAACAGATCAAGCTAAAAGCATTTTATGCAATGATGTTGACTTGATCCTAGGAGATTTTTGTAAAATTGTTATACTTTGTATATCATCAGTCAAAGGTAGAAATTCGTTTTGAGTCTTTGCAGGGATTAGTTTTGAGATGTCCTTGATATTTAGGATCGACCTTAAGTGCATGTAACTAATTCAAAACACTATATATAAAATGATGTAGAATAATAAAGGGTTGAATCAATGTTTTGACTTTATATTGTATTGTTAAAGAATATTTTGATCTATATTGCTTGTGTAAAGATTTTGGTTGCTAATGAAATTAATGGTTAGTATGTTATTTCTCATTGTTTATCATCCTCACATTTTCCTCTGAATACTTATGCGTTGAGAAGGTTTCTTTAACTATTTTTAGTAATCTTTACCACATGAATGTTTTGTCCTTGTATCTTATTTAGAATGAATTCTAGATAAAGGTTGTTCTTTTGTTGCATAAACACATTAAAGACAAGATTTGTTATTTTTGTATTTATCAGTCTTTGTTTTCCCCTTTCTCTCTATCATATCACTTAAACCTTAAACCTATAGCCATAAGATTTTTTTACCTGATTTGGTGCACTTAGGTAATTGGTTATAACAGATCTAATCGTTATTTCTTTTTCAAATCAAGAAAGAATTTACCCATCTTAAAACCCCTTTTTAAACATTTTGAAACAAGGTGTGCTAGGATTGTTACTAAAAGAAGTCAGGAACAACTTCTAAGAACTAACACCCAGGACTATAAGAGCCAACATAAGATGCTCATTCTTCACATTCAAACATTGGGGGATATTTTTATTGATCACTACCACTGGCCAAATATAATAGTTGGTGTTTTTTAGGGAATATGGGTTAACTCCATCCACATTTATGCTCAATTGAAGGCTCCGTACTTCATACTTGAATTTATCGAGACATGTATCCTCTATATTATTCATGGCTATTGAATCTGTTGGGATTAAAATAACTCCTATGTCACTTCTTTGTGAGGAATACCACTCTTGTAACATGGATAATTGTTTGCAACAAAAGAGATTTTGAATACTTGGAATTATAGGCACGTGCCTCAATATCTTATGAGGAGGACCATGTTCCTTACCCTTTTTTTTTTATTTATGTTACCTTTCATGTCCACATTCTAGACATATTTGTTTGTCCACATATTCATTTCTTTATAGAATACAATCATTTAGGAATGCATGGTATGGTATGTACTCAACACCCAACATTTTCAACATTTTGTTTTTCCTCTGTATAGCTATCGAGAAATAGATTATCACTCAAAAGTACCTTATCTTTGAATACACTGCAATTAGTGGGAAACATAAATGTACTTTGTTATTCAACATGGATAAAATTGACCCTTAATAAATCTCTTATTTGATTCAAACCATTTTCAATGCATTCCCAAATGAAGAAAATGGGTTCTGTATTTATCTTCAATATTGGAAGCCTTAATTTCCTCATTGTTTTGTTTGCTTTCTCTTTCTATATTATATCACAAGAAGAATTTTTTTTATAAGGTTTGTTTATTTATATATGGACGTTTCCTATCTGTTACAATGAAACCACCCATTGTATTGGATCCCAAACCATCCTGTAGTTATCGACTTTTTTAAAAACCTTCGTGGTGACTATTGTGCTATGTACACAGTAAGAGAACATATGCATATTTGTTTGTAAACAATACCACTTAATTTAAATTAGAAATAATATTGAAAAATATTTTTTTCCATCAACGGTGTGCATTTTACATATATATGCACCGAGACACATTGTTGACAAAGTGCACCATTGAGTTTAAAATGGAAAAGTTATTATTTTTATATGGAAATCGCCATGTTTTAAATTTATTAAGAGCTAGATGGTGCATATCAAACATTACATAGGAATCCATCATTTTCTTAATTCATAAGGCACCAAATGAATGCAAAAATTTGTAAAATGTTTTCAATTTTGCAACAACATTGTTATAATGCACCACTATGTATATGTATGGTTGATGCACCAGTGTGTATAAATATGAAAATTCCTAGTTTTTTTTTAGGGAGATTATGAAAATTCCAAGGTAAAACAAGGGGAAAACCAAGAGATGTCGGTAGGGATGTCAAAAAAAATGTAGAAGAAGATGGTAACATGAATGAACATAATTGTGTCACAAGAGGAGCCATCCCAACTACAATATTCATCAAAGGTATGCAATCATTTATTTATTCTTTTATGTACATCGAATTTATGTATCTTGTGAAATAATAATTTTCAATTGTTTTGTTTTAGAAAAGAAAAACAAATAGAATCCATTCAACACATAAGAGAGGAAAACGTGTGATAACAGGGCTTATTAAAAACTTTGGGAGTATTTATGTTTTTGACATTTCTTAAGATTTCATGTTTGTTGTGATATTTATATTTAAATAATTAATTGACACTTGTTCATGGATGTTTGTAGTAGGTCCTAACATACAAAGAGGAGCCAACCCATGAATTGATAAACCTTGGGTTAAGTATGGGTTGTGAGTATATGTTGAAGAATGAAAGTTTAATTAAATAATTTGTAAGTAGCTATGTTGTTCAACTTCCATTGTTTTATAATTAATGAAAAAACAAGAAAAAATTATATGGATTATATCATGTGGTCTTTGTCATGTCGTATTAAACATGCATGAACCAAAGTATGCAATGCCACCAACAAAGGAAATTTTGAGAGAATCATGAAGCATGGCTTTGAAATAATGTGTATTTTTTATGAAAGACTTGGTGCTAAGCTATGTATTTCTATTTACACAAGCATGTATATTCTATTTTATATATAAATGTAGATATACTTATTACCATTTATTTCTATGTTTGTAGATGGAGATGAAGGGTTGGAACATAAGAAAACAAGTCGATCAAGAAAACATTATGTTAAAAAACCAAAGTACAATATCACCTACAAATGATGAATAAATTAGGCATGCACGCATATCAGGAAATGACAATAGTTCAACTAATGAATGAAAATCAATATAATTGAATGTTAATACAAGTTGTATGCTTTGGAATATGTCTCTAAAAATCAGGTATTTTGTTTAATATTATCAAGATATTGTCCCAATTGCATGAGGACATGTTACCAATAAGTGTAACACTTACAAACTAGTTGCAATTTGATTATTTTGGACCTTTATGTTGTCCATTTTTGTATGCCAATGAGTCTCTTATTCATATATAATAAAATGGGTTTTGTGTTTCATTGCATTGTTGAACGTTGTAAAATGTTTCATTTGTAAATAATTAATATGTGGATTATTTATGTTGTTACAAATAACAAAGGTGTAATTGGTTGGATAATGGGTTAATACAATCTTTATATCAAAATGAAATAACAAAAATATAAAACAATATTATTATAAAAAACATTTGATTTTGAAATTATTAATTGAAAATTTGTTAAAAGAAATCAATTAAAATATATACACATCAATGCACTGTATTCTTTTGAACTCACTTGACGATGCATGCCATAATATAGAAAACGATGCACTTTTAGGATTCATATGCACCAATGAATATTAATTATCATAACACACATGTACAAACTATTGATAAAATGCATTGATCTGTAAACGATATAGCATATAATAATATTTATCCTTTCAAAATTGTACAACTCTCATGTTTAAAATATATATTGAGGAACTAAAAATAATTTAAGTGTCGGTGCATTAAGTTTATTATATGCATCGGGGTTATAAATATTATTTATGCACTCATTCCTTTAATGTAATATACGCAACTGTGCTTAGTAAAACTAATGGCATCGACATCTCACTTCCAATATTTGAAATTTCACTACCCTTCAATGCACATTATAAAAGAAGCACTAGTATGTACTAATTATACATGTACCAAGGCACACACTATATTAAATGCATCGGGTCTTAGGGCAAATTGATTGCACCGATTCTCACTATAACTTAAATTCAGTGAGGAATATAAAATCTAAAATGCATTGGTGCTTCATACACAAACAAGGAGAATCTGGTGAATAGGAATTATAAGAGCATCAGTGCTCTGCATACAATGAAAAAGGAGGAATTGGTGCATAATAGTTATAAATGCACTAAGGAATTTTTTAATATATTAGCATGTCATGCCATTTGTGTTATATTAATGCACCAATGTGTTGCTATTATATTAATGCATTGGTGCATGTTATTAAATACTGCACTAGTGCATTTTGACTATCTACAACACTGGAAAAAAAAACTATGCTACAACCTCCACCAACCCTGTTTGTTTTTTTACAGTTATATGGAACATCCGTAAAACCTCCCATGAAACATATCTAGTCAATAGAGGAGGTTGTAGTGGAGTTTTTTTGAAAATTTTGCCAAATTTTTTAATACTAAAAACCTCTGCAAAAACCTTTGCTAGAAGGTACTATCCTTATAATTCTACCTGGATTTTCCATGTATCTACTAACAACACCAATTGCATGTGAAGTATCAAGTCTTGTACATGCCATCATACATTAAACTTCCTATTGCACTAGCATACGATATACAAAACATGTAATTATTTTCTTATTTATTTTGAATACATAAACTTGAAGAAATATAAAAATTGGAAGCCATAAGGATATTTACTAATTTCACATTATTCATATTGAATCTTAGAAGTATCTTCTCCATGGACTGCTGTTGTGAAAACCAAAGCTTAACATGTTTCCCTTTTTGCTGCTCCTAGATCCTTGTTATTAAAGTCCTAGCCAACTAAGCCTTTAACCTATTGATATCAACCATGATTTTTCTTGCTAAAATCATATCATAAAAATATAACACTAAGACAATGAATATACCATTTTCTAAAATTTGAAGTAAACAAAACGGTCATACTCACTTCTTGTAAAATTTTAGATCATTGTGAAGGAATCAAACTTCTTGTACCATTTTCTGGGAAACTGCTTCAAGCCATACAATGACTTCTAGAGTTTGAAAAAATATCTTATTTTTCAATCCTAAACAAAACCTTCTAGCTATTACATATGTATTTCCTCATCCAAATATCCATGTAAAAATGTTGTTTTAACATCTAGCTTCTCTAACTCAATATCAAGTAAGGAAATTAGTGATAATACTACATGAACATAATCATGCTTAACAACTAGTGAAAAAAGTTTATAGAAATCAATACCATTCATTTGAGAATACCCTTTTTCCACCAATCTTTCTTTGTACCTTTCAACTTTATCATCAACACCATTTTTTAGTTTGTAGACCCATTTGCAACCAACAACCTTCCCTCCCTTTAGGAGTTCTACTGGGTCCCATGTTTTATTCTTCTCCAATGTATCCATTTATTCTTTTACTACTATTTTTCATTTATCACTTTCAATAACATCCATTGCTTTCTAATAAAAATAAGTTTTCTTCATCAGAAATCAAAGAAATAGTTGAAATACAATCTTCATACATATTAGGAGGATTTCTGGCCCTTGTAAATATCATCTAAGTTGGTTGTGGAATTTCCACATTTTCTTGTATGCCTGTTGTATCCTAATATACTTCTTCAAAAGTTTCTTCTTGCTCCTTGTTTTCTATAAATTATTGAGTTTCCAACTGAAATTGTCAATTTCGTGGTACATGATCCTATTTCAATTCAAATTATACTATGTTTGATTTTATAATAGGAGATTCATCAAATATTACACCTCTACTAATGATGATTTTATTGGCAGTAGGGTCCCATTATCTGTATCACTTAACTCCATCACCATAACCAAAAAAGATATACTTCTTTGATCTCGGGTCTAACTTAGAATGATGATATCTAGAAATAAGAGCATAATCATATCTATGAAAAATTTCCAACTTTGAGCAATCACAAGATTGACCTGTCAATAACTGTTTAGCAATCTTACAATTGTGTTGACGGGTTTGAATGCACCATTAATAGTAAGGGGCACTCCTCAGTGCAAAGTCTCAATTAGACCATGCACCATTTGGTTTAGGAAACCCATATGGATTATGGCCTAGCTTCCATTTTTGGTTATGCAGGTGAACATGGATGATTATGTAATGTAAAGATGTAGATGAAGACTATGTATGAAAATAAATCTAATCCACTTCTATTTTAATCTATCATATCCTAGCTAGGAGAACCTGATTGTAACCAAATGATTTGTATAGAAACTAAACCATGCTAGAAACATCACCTAGATAGCCACAATGACAAGGAAAAGTGAGAAACATATGCATGAAAAATATATAACTAGAAAAGTCCAAGCTATATTATTCACATACAACACAAGTCATATACACAGCAGATAAAAATATAAAGATAAAAAATAAAATTGTGAAAAGGATATAGATTGTGTTAGATTAGTATGTAAGAAAACACATACTTACATTCCATGTGAACAGCATACATTCTACCTAAAATAGTTCTCAACAAAACAATGACACATGCAAGTTGTCTTCTCTTTCATAAAATTGGCCCTGAGGGCTTCTCAATATTCATTACCCAAGTATTTTCTCCAAAAGATGTTCTAGAGTGTGTACAAAGATTAAAGAGAAAAACAATCCCCTTCATGGGGTACAATTCTACTATTTAGTGAAGCTCAGCATGACTCTTGGGTTTCCACTTCCCCCCATGACCTTTCATTTCCTAGCCTTTCTCTTTATTCCCTTTTCAATGATGAGAGGGAAAATACAATAGTTACATTTCGAATTTGTCTTTTAGTGCTGGTGGACCAGCATAGATTTTGAATATAGTGCGCCTCATCCATCATAATGATTGTCTTAGGCACTAGGATCTTTGATTATCACAAGGTTCATAATCCCTCTTTAGTCACTTGAATTTGATTCAATTTGGTGTTCCCCTCTATTGTGTCAATTGATGCCATTGTTAATGATCTATTGTCCTTGGCTATATATCACATTGCGAGGATGTTAAGTATGACCTCTTATTTCCTTTGGAACCTAGAACCATTTAATATTCAACAGATCAATAGAGTAACTTATAAATAAACTATTAAAACCAATTATTTGAACCCACAAAACATAAAAAAATAATTAATTAAGAGTTAGTGCAAGCTTTTTTTAATCCAATTTTGGGTTCCTTTGGTCATGGTCAAAGTGCTCTTCTCGCCTAGGACTCTTGACATGGTTCCATATCTTAATACTATGAAATGAATACAATTGATTAGAAATTTCTCAAATTGTATAACTAGGAAGTTGTATATCTCCAAAATACCTGGGACTCTTGACATGATTCCATATCTTAATAATGCAAAATGAAGACAATTGATTAGGAATTTCTCAAATTTTAGGATAACCAGGAAGTTGTATGTCTCCAAAGGTATAGCTCAAAATGAATACCCGATTCAAAAGTTATTTCTAAAATAAGGAAGATAGTCAAGTGCAGTCCTATCCTTGTTTCAGAGCAGTTTAGATGAACTCATCCACTCTGTACCATATCAGTTTGTGAGAAATTCCCAGTTTGAACTGGAGAGAATGTATGAACTACTCTGGTAGAATTAGTAGTGCCTTGGGTTTCGCCATGTTTTGTCGGTTTTCATTGTTTGTTTTCTTATAGATCATTATTTTATTTGGGGCACATAAAAAATAAAGAGATTGCACCTATCAAAAGCCGACGATACCAAAGGTTTAATATTTTAAAAGTCATTTTGGCTAATCACGAAGCCCCTACATTTTATTAAATTCAATGTCTTTCATGTTGTTATTGAGGGAGTGTCCACCAAGGCTAAAATACATTGTGACATCATGGATAAATATATGGTATATGATTGGTCATGCTCAAGCTAAGAATACATAATAATGGACAACAATTAAACTGTTAAAACCCTTCTTTCTTAGGTATTAGGGTTTGTGAATCCTCGCTGCAACAAGAATTCTACTTCCTTCAATGTTTCATACAATTGTTGGAATCCAAAAATGGTAATTGCTTCTAGCTGCAAGTTTTCCTCTCTGTTGATGGAGAAGCCAAACTACTTTCTTATTCGGATGTGTAGCATAGCTTGGACAAAGTAATGTCTTTGAAAATCAGGTGTTTTGTTTAATATAATCGAGATATTGTCCCAATTGCATGAGGCTATGTTACCAATAAGTGTAACATTTATAGATTAGTTGCAATTTGATTATTGTGGACCTTTGCATTGTCCCTTTTTGTATGCCAATAGGTCTTTTATTCATATATAATAAAATGGGTTTTGTATTTCATTGCATTGTCGAATGTTGTAAAATGTTTCATTTCTAAATAATTAATGTGTGGATGATTTACATTGTTATAAATAACTAAGGCGTAATTGGTTGGATAACGGTTTAGTACAATCTTTATATTGAAATGCAATAAAAAAAATATAAAACAATATTATTATAAAGAAACATTTGATTTTGAAATTATTAATTGAAAAATTGTTAAAAACAATGAATTAAAATATATACATATCAGTGCATTGTATTCTTTTGAACTAAATTGGAGATGCATGCCATAATATAGAAAGTGATGCACTTTTAGGATTCATATGCACTAGTGAACATTAATTATCATAACGCACCGGTACAAACTATTGAGAAAATGCATTGATTCGTAAATGATATAGCGTATAATAATATTTATCGTTTCAAAATTGTACAACTCTCATGTTTAAAATATATATCGAGGAACTAAAAACAATTTATGTGTCGGTGCATTAAGTATATTATATGCACCAGGGTTATAAATATTATTTATGCACTAGTTCCTTTACTGTAATATACACATTGATGCTTAGTAAAAATAATGGCGTCGACATCTCACCTCCAATATTTGAAATTTCACTAGCGTTTGATGCACATTGTAAAACATACACTGCTATGTACTAATTATACAAGTATCAAGGAAAACACTATTGGCATTATTGATTGTGTGTTTTCATTGATGGTAACATGAATTAGTCACGAACAAAGTTATACAACATGAATCAGTCTTGAACAAAGTTATACAATTTGCACTAGTGTCAGGATGGCCAGTAAGGTCTATCCATATGTAATGAAGGGTCATGGATGGAAAGAAAATGTATCATTGCATCAAGGCTAAAGTTGAGGATAAAAAGCGTATGGTAATTTTCATCGATGTAATATTTGATCCCTGTCAAGGATCAATGATCTTTGTTATAGGTACATTTTCCAAAGCTCAGAATCGATAGTTCTTTTGAAGTCGTGTAGGAGATCAGTTTTCAGAAAGAGAATTTTTACAGGTGGAAACCTTTACAAAATCAAGAAATTGGAGTTGTTCATCCAAAATTTGGATGTAAATTTGAACGTTGGATCATAGAGGAAAGCTACATAAAGAAGGAGATAATTGTGGTCGTATGATTGAAGATTCAAGAGTGACTTAAACCTTCATATCGTGTAGTAGGGACAATGGTCAAATTTAGAGCTGACTACTTCAAATAAAATTACCCAAAGGAAAAATATTTTAGATGAAGATGAATCCTGGAAGTGGACATGAATCGTTTGATGTCAAAAAAAAATTGGGAGTAATCTTGATCGTCCGATCAAAATAAAGTGGAAGGATAGGATAAGCAAGGCCAAGGCATGAAGTTCTTGATTAAAACCGTTGGATAGCATCAAGAAATATCTCAACCATTGGATTAAATATGAGTAGAAATTGTCAACTCCAGCGTTGACCACTCCAAAGAAAATGAGTCTAGAACAGGCAAGATTACCTGAAGGCTGAAGCCCCAAAGTCACAAAAAATGTTGATCTAGGGTGAAATATTATAGTCGTCAGATCAAAGTTGTGTAGTAGCATCCAATTTTAGCATTGATCACTCAGGCAAAAAGAATCCAAGAAAATGTAAGATTGCCCGAAGGCTGAAGCACTGAATTCACGTCAACTGTTGATCTGGATTAAAACATAAGAATCTTCATATCACAAGGGTACTATCAACTTTGGCCCTGCCCACTTCAATAGAAAAGGGTTTAGAACATGTAAGTTCACTTGAAGGCCAAAGTTTTGAATTCACCAAGTAAGACATGTGGTACACATAGTAATAGTCCACATTGGCAAGGACACATGGCGCATTCAAATGGTGACAAGTGTCAAGGTATAGTTGGCACTTTAGGTATATGAAATTCATGAATATTGGTGACATGTAGTAGCCACTTAGCTAGTGCCACGTCAACAATGATGTTAGCAAGCTATGTCACTCTTGGAGTAAGTCCTTCGGGGATATCTAGTTTATACTACCAACAAATACCCGAAGCACTGAAGGATGAAGTTAATAATGGTTGTTGATCTAATATCCTTCAGGTTCTCTCAACCATTGATTAAGTATAGTGGAAGGATAGAGTAAGTGTAAATCATGAAGTAATGCTAATTGTTGATCTAATTCTGGAGCATTCTCGATTGTTGATAAAGTACAGTGGAAGGATAGATGTGTAAATCATGAAGTAACACTAATCATTGATATAATTCTGGAGCATTCTCAACCGTTGATCAAGTATAGTGGAAGGATAGAGTAAGTGTAAATCACAAATTAATGCTAACTATTGATCTACTTCAGGAGTGTTCTCGATCGTTGATCAAGCAAAGGGGAAGGATAGCGAAAGTGGAGGTGTTAACCTACAACAAGCAATCACCACTACTTTTTGACTTATTCGGTAGGTTATCACTCTGGAGGAATTGAACTACTTTAGATTTCTAGTAACCTAGAGTCACAGAGTACCGAAACTCTGAAATAATATCTAGGTCATTGAAGTTTATGGACACACGTCAACTCAAGATTAATAGAGTATACACACTTTAGTGAAATTTAGTATGGGAGAATTGGAAGTTTATAAAAATAACAAACTACTGAAGTCGTGAAGTATCGGAGGAAACAACAACCATTCATATCACGGTTGAATCCTAGCCATTAGATAAGGACAAGAAAATTGTGAGAAATGAGTATTTTAAAAGAATGACCAAAAAATTGAAATGAAATCATGATCAACAGTGACGATTAAAACAATGAATTGAAGTTTCTCAAGATATAACACTCTGGAAGATATCACTTTAGAGATAACAAGATTTGGTGAAGAGAAGAAAATTTCCTGAGTGTTGAAGCTAGGAGAACATGGTCCCAACACTAGACATATGGGGGATAAAAAGAAAAAAGGTAATAATTGTGAAGCACGGAACATTGGTCTCATGATAAAGGAATAAGGGTGAAAGAAAAGGCAACACTTAAAAACATGTTTTGAAGGAAGTGCCTCCGTAGAACTCGATTTCTGCAACATTTGCAGTGACATGTTTTTAGCCAGAACAAAATAAATGCAAAACAAGGGTTTTGAAGTCTTTAAATTAGACTATCAATGATGATAATAATAATATAAATTATTATTATTAATTCAAATGAAGAGATGTATGAAGAGGTGTAATGGTTCAAAAAAAGGGACATAATGCTTCAAACTCATACCTCTTGGGAGACAATGTAAAAAAAGAAGTATGGTGAACACAAGATGTAGTTGAATTTGTTGATGTATATATATTTATATATAATGGATTGAATGAAGGTTCATTCTATCGAGTTCATGCTTGTTTACAAGTTGGGTCTTGTATGAGGATTGGATTCCTCACATCTCAGTTGGATCTGAGATCAACAAGCTGTGACTTGTTATGAGGGTTGGATTCCTCATTTCTCAGTTGGATTTGAGAACTACAAATTGGGTGTTGTAACAGAGAGTTAGGTCTCTCATAATTGTTTGAAGATGAAGATTGATCTTATGTATTCATTCAAGTTAAATAAATAAATAAAAAAAATATTTATTCTTTTATATATTGGTTGAGAAATTGAAATAAATATATGTTGTTCAATTAATTTATGAAAAGTGGAAAACTGTCCAAAGTTTTGTGACACTGATTCACCTCCCCCACTCTCAGTTTCAAGTGTACATTTAGAAAGACTATATTAAATGCATCGGGTCTTAGATTAACTTGATCACACCGATTCTCACTATAAATTAAATGCATCGAGTCATATAAAACCTAAAATGCAATGATGCTTCATACACAAACAAGGAGGATCTGGTGAGTATAAATTATAAGAGCATCAATGCTTTGCATACAATGAAAAAGGTGAAACTAGTGCACAATAGTTATAAATGCACTAGGGAATTTTTTATTATATTATCATGTTGGGTCATTTTTGTTATATTAATGCACCAATATGTTGATATTGTATTAATGTGTTGGTGCATGTTTCTCAATACTGCTCTGGTGCATTTTGACATTCTACAACACTAGAAAAAAAATCTATGTTGCAACCTTTGCCAACCCTGTTTTTTTTCAGTTATATGGAACATCCATAAAACCTCCCATAAAACCTTTGTATTCATTAGAGGAAGTTGTAGTGGATTTTTTTTTTAATCTTTCCAAATTTTATAACACTAAAAACCTCCACAAA
The DNA here is from genome assembly GCA_900067695.1 of Picea abies. NCBI lineage: Eukaryota > Viridiplantae > Streptophyta > Pinopsida > Pinales > Pinaceae > Picea > Picea abies. Next base: position 15,295 of record CBVK0101590926.1, read on the forward strand.
AACCTTTACTAGAAGGTGTTCTCCTTATAATGCTACCTATATTTTCCATGTCTCTACTAACAACACTAATTGCATGTGAAATATCTAGTATTGTACATACCATCACATACATTAAACTTCCTATCGCACTAGCATACAATATACAAAACATGTAATTATTTTCTTCTTTATTTCTAAGACATAAACTTGAAGAAAGATTAAAATTGGAAACCAAAAGGATATTTACTAATTTTACATTATTCATACTAAATCTCAAAAGTATATTCTACACACACTTTTGTCGTGAAAACCAAATCTTATCATGCTTCCTGTCTCTATGTATTTCTCTACCTAATTGTTTTTTTCTTACTCCTAGATCCTTCATATCAAAGTCCTAGCCAACTAAGCCTTTAACCTATTGATATCAACCATGATTTTTCTTGCTACAATAATATCATCAAAATATAACACTAAGATAATGAATATAGCATTTTCTAAAATTTTGAAGAAAACAAAATGGTCATACTCACTTCCTGTAAAATTTTAGATCATCATGAAGGAATCAAACTTCTTGTACCATTGCCTAGGAAACTGCTTCAGGCCATACAACGACTTCTAGAGTTTGCAGATAAATATTATTTTTCGATCGTAAACAAAACCTTCCAGATATTCCATATGTATTTCCTCATCCAAATCTCCATGTAAAAATGTTGTTTTAACATCTACCTTCTCTAACTCAAGATTAAGTAAGGAAACCAGTGTTAATACTACATGAATAGAAACATGCTTAACAACCAGTGAAAATAGTTTATAGAAATCAATACCATTCATTTGAGAATACTCGTTTTCCACCAGTCTTGCTTTGTACCTTTCAACTTTATCATCAACACCATTTTTTAGTTTGTAGACCCATTTGTAACCAACAACCTTCCTCCCCTTTGGGAGTTCTACCAGGTCCCATGTTTTATTCTTCTCCAATGTATTAAATTTTTTCTTTTATTGCTATTTTTTATTTATCATTTTCAATAACATCCATTTCTTTCTAATAAAAATAAGTTTTTCCTTCATCAAAAATCAAAGAAATAGTTGAAATATAATATTCATACATCTTAGGAGGATTTATGGCCTATGTAAATATCATCTAAGTTGTTTGTGGAATTTCCACATTTTCCTATATGTTTGTTGCATCCTCATATACTTCCTCAAAAGTTTCTTCCTTCTCCTTGTTTTCTATAAATGATTGAGTTTCCAACTGAAATTGTTGATTTTATGGTATGTGATCCTATTTCATTTCAACTTCTACTATGTTTGATTTTATAAAATGAGATTCATCAAATACTGCATCTCTACTAATGATGATTTTGTGGGAATAAAGATCCCACAACTTATATCCCATAACTACATCACTATAACCAACAAATGTATACTTCTTTGATCTAGGGTATAACTTAGAATGATGATATCTAGAAATAAGAGAATAAGCATCACTACGAAAAATTTCCATCTTTGAGTAATCAAACAATGTCCTGTCCATAACTCTTTAGGAATATTACAATATTGTTGACGGGTTTGAATCCACCAGTAATAGTAAGGGGTACTCCTTGGTGTAAAGTCCCAATTAGACTGTGCACTGTTTGGTTTAGGAAACCCATCTAGATTTTGTCCCGGTTGCAATTTTTGGTTATAAGGGTGAACATGGATGATTATGAAATATAAATATGTAAATGAAGACTATGCATGAAAATAAATCTAATCCACTTATATCTTAATCTATCATATTGTTGAAGGAAAATCTCCCTGCGGACAAGTAGATCTCCTCTTGAGATCTAGACTCTTAACTCTTAAGATAGAAGATTCTTATTGTGGACACTGACTTCCTTTTACATATAGATAAACTAATGTGTGATGAGGAAGGAGAAAAGAAGTATGTTTTACCAGTGTTTTTCCCTGCACAGTCCGAGTTGAGCTCTAATCTTGAACTCCTTGATAAGCCCTGTAGACAAACAAAGATAAAACCAGCTTCCTACTCTACTAAGATTAGTTTGAAATAGATCTATCTATTAGATACAAATTCATGTGAGATCAAACACAGAATTGAAAGAAACAGGGAAAGCATATTGTATTCATAAGAACAACAATGAAGAAAACTTACAACCATAGATGTGAGTGCAACAGCTTCATCAATTTCCCCTTGTCCAAATCCTTGCTTAAACAGTGCACACGTAGAATGTTGATGTTCCAAATGACATACCACTCATGAGATCATAAGTTTGGTATAATTCTCAATCTCCATTCCCCCCTTCTCCATGGAAATCTCTCATTATATAAGATTTGGAGATTTAACTACCATGGAGAGGATCTCTCATCAGATCCACTAAGAAAGGGATCTCTAAGATATTTAGGGAGAAAATATCTCTTAAGGATTTTGGGGAGGAAATATCTCTCAAATATTTTAAGGAGGAAATATTTCAACCATCCATGAGATCCTCCACCTTCCCTAAAAAATAGAAAACCAAATGTGAGGTGGATCCTCACACTTAATTACTTTCTTTTTCATGAATATTAATAATAATTCATGTGCACTTGATCTCTCACTTAATCAATTTATTTTCCATGAATATTAACAATAATTCATGTGTACTTAGTATTTCTTTTCCTTCATATAATATATCCCTCCTCCACATTGACTAGGGATTGTGACATAGGTTATTCCATGGTGTCAAGGTGTATGAGACACGTATACGACACTTAGGGTGAAGTACCTAGGTGTGCAAATCTCATGTGTAACACATATCCTAGCTAGGAGCATGTGATTGTAACCAAATCGGTTGTATAGAAACTAAACCTTGCTAGAAACTTCACCCAGATAGTCGTAATCACAAGACAAAGCTAGAAACATATGCATGCAAAATATATAACTAGAAAAGACTAAACTGTATTATTCACATACAACACAATTCATATACATGGGACATAAAAAGATAAAGATAAAAAATAAAATTGTGAAAGGGATATAAATTGCATTAGATTAATATGTAAGAAAACACATCCTTACATCCCATGTGAACAACGTACATTCTACATGAAATAGTTCTTAGCAAAACAATGACACATGCAAATTGTTTTCTCTTTCATAAAATTGGCCCTGAGGACTTCTCAATATTCATTAACCAGTTATTTTCTCCAAAAGATATTCTAGAGTGTATACAAAGCTTAAAGAGACAAAAAATATCCCCTTCTTGGGGTACAATTCTAGAATTTACTTAATCTCAATTTGACTCTTGGATTTCCACCTTCCCCCATGACCTTTTATTTCCTAGCCTTTGTCTTTATTCCCTTTGTAATGATGAGAGGGAAAAGAAAAAAGTTACATTTGAAATTTGTATTTTAGCGCTGGTGGGCCATCATAGTTTTTTAATATAGTGCACCTCATCCATCATAATAATTGGCTCAGGCATTAGGATATTTGATTGTCACAGGGTTCAGAATCCCTCTTCAGTCACTTGAATTTGATTCCAGTTTTTGTTCCCCTGTGTTGTGCCAATTGATGTCATTGTTAATTCTCTATTGTCCTTGGTTGTATATCACATTGCTAGGACATTGAGTATGACCTCATCTTGCCATTGGAGCCTAGAACCATTTAATATGCAACAAATCAATAGAGTAACTGAGAAATAAACTATTAAAACTAATTATTTGGACCCACAAAACCTAAAAATTAATTAATTAAGAGCTAGTGCAAGCTTCGCTGAATCTAATTTTGGGTTCCTCTGCTTGTGTTCGAGGTGTTATGCTCTCATGGGACTGCTGACATGGTTCCATATCTTAATACTAAAAAATGAAGGCAATTGATTAGGAATTTCTCAAATTGTATAACGAGAAAGTTGTATATCTCTGAAATACCTTTCCAATGGTATAGCACAAAATGATTACTCGAGTCAAAAATTATGGCTAAAATACAGAAGCTAGTCAGGTGGGGTCCTGTCATTTTAGATGAATGCATCCACTGTGTACCAAATCAGTTTGTGGGAACTTCCCCAGTTTGAACTGAAGAGAATGTATGAATTTATCCAGTAGAATTAGTAGTGCCTTGGGTTTCACCATATTTTGTCGGTTGTCAGTGTTCATTTTCTCATTGATCAATAGTTTATTTGGGGCATGCCAAAAATAAATATATTGCATCGATCAAAATAAGATGATACCAAAGGTTGAATCTTTTAAAATTCATTTTGGCCAATCATGAAGCCCCTGCATTTTATTAAATTCAAAGTATTTCATGTTGTTATTGAGTCTCCACCAAAGTTAAAATACATCATGACATCATGGAAAACTCTATGGTATATGATTGGTCATGCTCAATCTGAGAATGCACAATAATCGATAACCATTAAACCATTAAAACCCTTCTTTCTGGTGTATTTTCAATGTCATCATTCATCTTGGGTATTAGGGTTTGTGAACCCTCACTACAACAAGAAGTTTGCTTCCTTCAATGTTTCATCCAACTGTTGGACTCCATAAATGGTAATTGCTTCTTGCTGCAAGTTTTCCACTCTATTGATGGAGAATCCAAACTGCTTGCTTATTCCGATGTGTAACATATCTAAGACCTTAGAGAGCTCGGGCTAGGCTTCTGAGGTTTCCAAAGTTCAGAATTACACTAAGAGGTTGCATGTTCTCAATCATAATAATTATTTATCCTTTCACTCACATATACAAAACCCTCAAAGCAATTTGATACCCTCTATAAAGTTCTTGAATCACTAGTCCAAATATGTGTTGAAGTTGAACGTACCTAAACACCTACAATTCCACTGGTGATTTTAAGTAATTGGATTCCTATATTGAGTGTGATAAATCTATGACACTATTATTTACCAAAATCTTCCTCTGATTTTGATTTCTAGAGAATAATTTGGGGTCCAATAACTCTATTATTATTGGGAGTAGAAATGTCACTCTCAAGGCCACATTTGATGTCTTCATTTTTGGGGAGAGTCATCCACGTCATTGTGCATTTGGTTCTAATTCCCTTTTATCCTTACCCGTTTTGGTCATCTTCAAGTCGTTAATTTATCATGCTTAGGATATGCCTTTCTTGCACTAGGTCATAAAACGTTCTAACTATAATTGTTCTCAGAATGTCATTGATAAAGACCTATGACTTAAAATTGGAGAAATTACACAATAGACAGTGAGACCAGTAGGAATCACATCAGTGAGACTCTGCTCACACACACTATATCTTAAGCTGGAAAATGATTACATATCTATATTGTAAGAGAGCCTCTAACAACCTCCTGAAGTTTTGGCTCTGAAAACCACTCAAACACTAATATAGCGTACAATAGAAATCTTTTCTAATAATTTCCTTAGTATAACATTTCGCCATTATTATCCAACACTCACCCTTAATGGAGAAATGTATTTAATACAATGTCAATACATAACATGCCTGTCGGTCTTAGTCTCATCTAGGATTACAAACAATACAAGGTAAAATTCAAACAAAACCTTAAAATTTGTTTCAACTCCATGTTGGGTATCCTCCACCATTAAATGTAACCACTGGTTGGGTATTGTCCCTGATTCAGTATCTTGACCATCCATTGGCTTGTGTTCCATTTCTTCTCCGAAGAGGACCTCTTGTACATTTTAGACTATCCTTGGCTTATCAATCATGGCATACTTATGCTGAAATGATGGTATCCCAACTTCAATCCCCTCTCATAAGTTTTCTCCCGTAGGAAACTTTGGATGCTTCTTCTAGATTTCCCCATAGAATATTGATCTGAACCTATTTTTGTAGCTATAGCCAACTCTGTTGGAAAGTTCATTTACTTTGATCCTTCCTCTCTACAGTGGTGCAACAAGTGTACTGCCTGGGTCTTGGTGGAATTAGACATGGATGAAGGCTTACCTGCTACTATTGACTTAGATATCGGAGAGAGGGTGCTGAATCAGCCTTTGGATTACTAGAAAGAATCCTTCAGATGTCATCTTTGTGGGATTCCTGGTCATTTTAAGAACTCATGTTCGTCAAGTTTTAAGACTGAAGAAGTTGTGGAGCCCACTACATATTTTAATCACCAGGCCCATCCTCCTCATCCATCTCTGCCACTATGGGACTCTTTTCTAGGTAAGATGCATTTTTCTTACCCATCTTTCTTTTGCAATTTGAAAAAATTCAAGGAGAACCACCTACGTGATAATGAGTGGGTAAAAGGAATTTTTGGTGAATTATAGGATATACTTATGAGAAAATCTAAAGAACTCCTTACAGCCCCAGTTTCACTTCAGCGAGTGGGATTGTTGTTCCTCCTCCTATCCCTTCCTCTTCGAACCTTCCTTCTCTATCCTCAGAGCTGGCAGAGGAAGTTTATGGTCCTTTTGTTCCTTTTCCCTCTTGTGAACCCCGAGGACAATCATTTTTGCATTTGAATTATGCCTCTCCTCCCCTTCTCTCCTTTCCCTTTGCTCCTTCCCCATCTCCCCCATCTGCTACCCTTCCCTCCCTTTTCACCAATCTTGGTGAATCCCTCTCTGATTACCCTCCCATTCACTTGCGTAAATTATTTGGAAATCACGACAGCCTCCAGGTCAAACATCATAGTCCGTAAGAAACCCCAACCTCAGGCACCTAAGAAACCCCATTCACCCTCACCCTCACCCTCACCCTCCTCCTACGCCCTCCACTATTCCTTCTCCCATGGTTTCCCCAACTATTTGTCCCTCGATCTAGGCCCTTAGAGCAGGCTCTCCAACATTTAGGGTTCTACTATGATTAGTCCTTCCCTAAAGTTAAGATGGTTTGGAGGACCTATGAAACACACCTCCCTCAAATGTTTACTTCTACAAATCTCTCATGATGTCATTTTTTTGCAAGAAATCCTAGTGGACTCGGACCAAGCCAAGAAATTGTTCTTAAAATGCCTTCCTTCTTGGAATTGTGTGGTAGTGGATCCTATTGGTAGGTCAGGCATCCTTATTGTCATATGTAATCCTTCTAAGCACGAGTTCTCTGCATGTGGCATTTCTGAAGGTATTCTTTTGGAGGGCAGATTGATCCATTTAGCTAAAAAAGTCAAGCTACTAAATTGTTACACCCCTTACAAGGATAGACAAAGTTTCTGGAAATCTTTATTAAATTCTAGTCTTCTTTATGAGAAGGGCCTCATTATTGGAGGTGATCTCAATTTTACACTCTCTACTAGGGAAGTGTGCAAAATTTCTGCCAGAGACGACCCATTGGTGGATTTTTTCTCCAATATGTTAGAAGACTCTGGATTGGTGGATCTTGCTCCCTCATATATGTCTCCGACTTGGCGTAATGGTAGGGCAGGTAAAGATGGAATTTATAAATGCCTGGATTGCTTCCTAGTGGATGGGGACCTTTTATCCAGTCAGAGGCTATACAGTTCCTAGACTATAAATTCAACTATTTTGGATCACAATCTGATATGTTTGCAGGTTGGTCAATCCCACAAAAAGGCTTGTGCACCCTTCAAATTCAACAGTTCCTAGATTTTAGACCTGGATTTTATATCATTGGTAAAATCTACTTGATCTTCCATGGAACATTGGACAAACAACTCATGTTGTTTCCCCTTGTGTTAAAAATTTAAAACACTAAAACAACAAGTGATCAAATGGCATATTAAGAATAGACAACAGCTTCATATGGATCTATTCACCATTGAATAAAAAATGAAGGAACGTTTTGAGATATGCCCGACACAAATATTCAATAAGGAGGAGTTAAACCTTCTACAAGATCTAAAGACCAGAAACGAAAAAAATTTAGCCATTGAATAATCAATGTGAAGGATTAGAATCTGATATCTCTAGATGAAGAACGGGCATGAGAACACTATATTTTTTCATAAGTATGCTACACAAAGGCAGATCCAAAACTCTAGTTGGGACATTTCCACATAGGATGGACTGATAATTTCTAGTGAATCGTAGATTAAGGACTCTGCATATAAATTTTTTAAGGCCCAATTTAGTGCCCCCAAGGTTCAAGACATGTGGAATTAGTTTCATATTTTAAAAGACATTCCTAGAATGTTCTCCGATGAGGAGAGTGATGATATAGGGAAGTCAGTCTACATCGAAGAACTTCAGTCCATCATAAACAAAATGCCAAGGGAGAAGAGTCCTGGCCCTGATGGGTGGACACAAAAACTTTTCCATTCCTTCTTTGATATCATGGGAAAATATCTCGTGCGGGCTGTAGAGGAATATCGAGTCACAGGTTTCATTCTAGGAGCACTAAATACTACCTTCTTTGCTCTTATACCAAATGTAAGCAAACATTCCACCTTCAATGAGTTCCAACCCATCGCTTTATGTAACACTTCTTATAAAGTGATTTCAAAGGTCATCGCAAATTGCATTAATTATATGTTGGCATCTTTCCTTTCACAAGAACAGTTCGGGTTTTTGAAGGAAAGACTAATTTTTTATGTTGTGGGCTTAGCTCAGGAATGTTTCCACACATTCAAAACAAAAAATATAAGTTCTGTCATTCTTAAATTGGATCTAAAGAAGGCTTGTGACAATGTTAGCTAACAATTTCTAAAATTATTGCTCATCTAGATAGGCTTAAAATGGGATGTTTCAAAATGGATTATGGCTTGTATTTCCAATGTAAGTACGATTATACTTATAAATGGTTCTCCTACCCCCTTTTTTAAAATCCATCATGGGTTAATATAGGAGTTCCCCCTTTCCCCCTTGCTTTTTCTACTTTTTATTGAATGGCTAAGTAGACAAATTAAAAAGGTTGTTTCAAATGGTTCTTTCAAAGGACTAAAGGTAGTAGTCAAGACCTTTATTTCCCACTTGATATTTGTCGATGTTGTACTCATATTGGGGGATGAAACTCTTGAATACTGGACTCATTTACACACAATCTTAATAGATTTCTGTAGAGCTTCTGGTACAATCCTCAATTGTCACAAATTGTGTTTCCTAGGTCAGAACATAGAATCAGATTTAGATAATAATTTGAGGTAAATTTTTAACATATAGTTCCATGATTTTGAGGAGGGGATGAAGTACCTTGGTTATTTTATCAAGGAAAATAATCACAAAGTATCCGATTGGAATTGGATTATACAGAAAATTGAGAAGAAAATTAGCTGCTGGTCTTTTCGTTGGCTTTCCCTAGGTGGAAGATTGGTTTTAGCAAAAACTGTATTGTAGAGAATTACAGTGTATTGGATGAGCTTAGTCAATATTCCAGCGGATACTTTTCATATAATCAAATAGTTAATTACAAAATTCATTTAGAGGGGTGCCAAAAAAAAAATGGTTTCCACCTAGCAATATGGCAGTATATTGCACTACCTAAGGAACTCGGTGGCTGCAGTTTAAGAAACCTTAAGTGGTTTTCTTTGTCCTTAGGTGAAAAATCTTGTTGGAGGGGGATTTTTTGCAATGGAATTTGGAGTTCAGTGCTGAGGAAAAAATACCTAGAAGTTATTGATGTCACTTCTTGGATAAAAAGAAACAACTTTAAATCCACTGCAACTTCGTTCATCTGGAGAAATCTCATGACAATGATGCCCATTTTATTGAGGTGGTTGGCCTGGACAGTAGGCTGCAAAAAATATATTTCTTTAGGATTGGATGCTTTTGTTGGAGGAAATGATTTACTTTTTGTTTCACCAGGCCTTATTTCAAATATTCACACTCTGCATATTTTTTCACTTGCTCAAGCGGCCCATAAAAATGATTTGGACTCTACTACAGTTTGGAGAGACTCCACACACTTAAATCTTATAAGTGAATTAGCATTGGAATGGGATTCTTTCACCCTATCTCTCCGAGAAAATGGAATTTCCTTAAGTGCTTCCAATGATCATTTCGTCTGGTCTTGGAACCAGACTTGGGGCACTATCTCTGTCAACTCAGCATATCAATCCTTTCTTTTTATTAATAAAAAAGGAGATAGTTGATGGTGGTACAAAGCAATATGGCAGGTAAATTTTCCAAGCAAAATCATTTGCTTTATTTGGTTATGTTTGATGGATCGTATACTTACAAGGGTCAAATTCCAGTGTAGGGGAGGCTTTGGGCCTACAACTTGTAGTTTATGTCTCAATGATGAATACAAAATAGAAAACCTCTTCTCTCACTAATCCACTTCAAAATTTATATGGAAAGAGACCCTAACACTCTGTTTAATCTACGATGATTGGGGAGATCGGGGTTTAGAAGAAAATATTCTAAATTGGTTTATTAAATTCCCAAAGAAGAGACATATTCCTTTACTTGTGTGCTGGGGAATCCAAAAATATTGAAATAAGAAGTTTTTCTGTAACTAGACTAGAAAAGATACGATCATAGCCAAAAATAAAAATTCTCACTATACAGGAATTTCAAGACGAGGAAAAGCCTGACAAGCTAGATTATATTTTAATTCCTCTTTATTTGGATGACTCTCCTATTGGGTTTTTTGATGGTGCAACCTCTGGATATATATGCGGCATTGGTTTATTTATTAAACTAAATAGAATCCACTTTTACAAAGCAATTTTTGCCATTGGAGATGGATCAAACATGAAAGATGAACTTCAAGGTTTATGGGTACTGTTATATCTTGCATCAAAGTTATCTTTGAGTAATTTGATGGCAGTGGGGGACTCTAAAACTACTATCGATTGGATAAAATGCATCTCAAGTTTGAACTTTTTATATCTACGACCATGGAAAGTGAGAATCAAGAAGCTACAAGAACATTTTGAAAAGATCATTTTTTTTCATGCTCACATAATTTTCAACAATGTAGCCGATCAACTTTCCAAACAAGATTTGAACACTCAACTAGGGTGGCTCTATCTTGAGGAGGTGGTTGATGGAGTTACTATCCATGCCAACTGAATCTCTATGTTTTAGTTACATAATACCTTTTTTTGGTCCTGAACACAGTTTATGAATATTTTATGATGAAATCAATGTATTAAGTGGACAATGAAGTCCTCTACCAGTTTGTTTTAGTCTTGATATGTACTCTAGACAATTTTTTAAAAACGTTTGTGATTCTCATCAGTATTTATGAGAAATACAAAGACAAAAGTACAATGTAAATCAATTATGAGCCCATGATAGTCTCACTTGATTCTTAATAGAATAGAAGTGAAACTGTTTTTTTCTGCATGAAAAAAAAAATATGTTTTTACAATTTCCTTTTTAAAATAGTTTCTTAAGTAATCCTCAACTAAGAAACAAAACCATGCATATTGGCGTGAAATTGTAAAAAATATTACCACTACTTGATGTTGTTGAAGGGAATTTTGACCTTACATTGCATGACTTCAAGTTTCATAACTCACTCATACGAAGTTGGATTGGAATATTGTGTTTTCTGTTGTGAATTATGCAGAGAGATGCTTCTGACGATCCAACTTTTTTTTCCATATAAAAATTTCATCAATCTAATGGTTAACGAGGCTGGTTTGAGCGAGAAACCCTTGGAAATTTGTTTTGGCACTTTCGAGCATCAGATTTAGATTCCATGAGTTGCATTGGAATCATAATGGTGAAAATCATACACTTGACCTATTCTAATGATGAAAAATTCACTTTGATGAAAGCTAAAAAGTTACGCTCAAAGGCATTTTTTAACAAAAGTTTTAGTCATTTTTTCATTGTTTCTTCACTTAAATTTGATTCCATAAGTTCCCATTTCCTTGATGTATAGATTCTTAATTCATCCATTGACACCAAGGTGATGTGTCAATAACACAAGATTATAAACCCCCAAAAACTACCAATTGAGGTTTGAGGCACTCAACACAGCTCAGGAGTTGGGAGGAATGATCTTCCTTTAATATGCATTTCAAATTCATCAAGACATTAATATGTTGTAGTTAACTCATATGATGCTAGAATACATCTTCATGGTCCAAATTTTAGTCATAGAATCAATAAGATAAAAAAAAAATATCGTACAGTATGCACAATGAAATTTGTTGGCAACATGAACAAACTTGATCACGACTGTGATATGAAGTGGGTCAGGTGTGGTAGGTATCAATAATCAATTATTCATCTATGTGTGGAGAGATTAGTCATTAGGAATCATAGGAGATAGATTGACTAATGCATCAAGAAGAATTGGAGATGGAGGAGGAAAAATAGGACTCAAGATGAAAGCATGTCTTGTTGACTGGGTTGGTGTCGAAGAGAGAAAGGAGATCACAACCAATGTGCTTATTGTCAATGAGAGGTCAACATCCTTCTGCTGGCACATGGGAAAGAGAAGAGGGAATATCATCAATGAGAAGTGTATCATTAAGGGAGAGATGAACCTCACTGATATGAAATATATCAGAGAGAAAGGGAGGAGCATTGTCGATATGTGATTTATCAGCGAAGGTGGAAGGAATTGAGTTGATGAATGACATGTACATGGAAAGGATGATCAGGTGAACATTACCGGTGTACCGACATTGATCACACAAAATTCATCAATGATAAATATGTGCATCAATGAGGTTTAGCATAAGTGATTTGGTGCATCGAACATGTTTGAAGGAAAGTGGTTGATGTATCGGTGAAGAAATCACACATGCCAATGTATAGGTGGGAGAAAGAATGCATTCATTGGTAGGTTATGTATTGTTAAAGGAATAAGGAACTTGTTGAAGTACATGTCGATAGGTCGAAGTGATCTCAAGAGAAACTACAAATGGTAAGGTGGGAAGAGTGGGAGGAAAAACTTGGGCTTAGCCACTTGCATGAGAGATAGAGGGAAAGGGTTTTAGTTGGAATATTTTAAGGGGGGATGGATTTTTTCTCTTAGAGAGATGGTAAGAAAAGAAAATTGAGAGGCTGTTGTGCATGCACAAAAAGTCTATTGTAAGTGATGGTGACTAATTTACAAGATAGTAAGTTTTAGTGATTGATTCTACCCATAAATCTTGTGGAATATTGGAGTTACTAAGCATGTTCCTTTATCTCTCTATAAGAGTCATGTTCATGCATTCAACCATGTCATTTTGTTGTGGGAATGTAAACTATGGTTTCATGCCTTTCGATCCCATCTTCCTTGCAATAATTTTCAAATTCCTAAGATGTGAACTTGCCTCCATTGTCTATTCTTAAACACTTGATTGACTTGGCAATTGTATTTTCGACCAAAGATCTAAATTTCTTAAACACATAAAACACATCATATTTTATTTTGAGAATATATATCCATACCTTTCTAGAGTAATCATCTATAAATTTCACAAAGTATGATGATCCTCCAAAATAAATTGTAGGGGATGGACCCCAAAGATGTGAATGGATATAATCTAGAATACAATTATTTTTATGACTACTTGTTTTAAACTTATATCTACACTACTTCCCAAAAACACAACGCTTTCAAAAATTCAAATTCAAAGACTTTAAATCTAGAAGTAAGTTATGATTTATCAATGCCTTTATCCCTTTCTTCCTCATATGGCCTAATTGTCAATGTCATAAATGAGTAGTTTCAGTTGCTTCCTCAAGTACTACCACTTCTTCATTTATTTGAGTACCCACTTTTATATTGTAAAGTTTCCTAATCTTTGTATCCTTCATTACCACTAAAATGTCCTTGGACACCTTCGATGCTCCACCTTGACTTGTAAATTTATAACCTCTAGAATCCAAAACTCCAAAGGAAATTAAATTATTTTTAAGTTTTGGTAAATGTATTACCTTTTTCAATTTCCTTACAATACAATTGAAAATTTTAATATTAATTCTCCTAATCCCAACAATATTACAAGAAACATTGTTTCCCATCAGAACAATGTTGTCATCAAGAAATTGGTAAGAATAAAACCAAATCATGTGTACATATATGATGCAAAGTACCACAATCTAATAACTATTCCTCATGATATCGTGAGACATTAAAAATAGATAATACTTCATTATCCATACCTAAAATTGACTCAATTGTATTTTCTTCCTTTGTGGATTCATCCTTGGATCCTTACCTCTTCTAGCAATCTTTCTTGAGATGCTATGATTTATTACAAAACCAAAAAAATTTCTTACCCCTTCCTCCTTTTTACTTAGAACTAGATGTACCTCTTGAATTCTCCCCTTTTTATTTGGATTCACCCCTAGACACCATGGCTTATGGTGTGGAGGTTTCTATAATAGATTTCCTCCACACCTCCTTAGACAAAAAGGCTCCCAAAACATAACCACAATCAAGATTATATGTTATGATAAAGCTAATAGAGGTGGTTAAGTGGTCCCAAGATTCAAGTAATGAACAAAACAACATGATTTTGTTGTCTTTATCTTCAATTTTTACACCCATACTAGTTAATTGGCACATAAGATTATTGAAAAAATTTAAATGATTAGCAATTTTGGTACCTTATTTCATTCATAAGTTGTATAATTTCCTCTTGAAGTAGATTCATTTTTTGAAGGATTTTTTCATGTAAAGGCTCTCCATTTTTCTCCATAATCCTATTGTTGTTTCCTCTCCAACAATATTGAATAGAGCATCATCTTCCAAACACAATCAAATGATTTTGAGAGATGTTGTATTGATATCTTCCTAGTCCTCATTAGTCATACCCACCAGTTTCTTTGTATTGCATGCCAATGCCCTTTCCAGAACTTGTTGCACTAACATATCTTGCATATTTAGCTTCCATGACTCAAATTTAATCTTCCCATTGAACTTCTCCACCTAAAAATTTGCATTTCAAACCTGTTGACGGGCAAAATTGACCGCTCGTCAACAGGAGGAGTGGATCCAGTTCGGGGTTGTCTAAATAACCCAAGCCATTTGGATTAATACACTCCGACAGTTTTAGTGGCTCCGTTAGCCGATCTAAGTCCTACGAAAGTGTAAAGACAAAACAAAATATACTAACTAAAAAAAATAAAACAATTTTTGCAAACTATATACAGTCTAAGATATATTCACAGTTTACTAACAAATAAAATAATAGTTCTACTTATTTAATATACAATGTATGGATATGATTAAATCTATTGTATATACAGAATTCACAAAATGCAGTTTTTGATCGAAATCTGTAAAATCATATATGAATAGACTTATGACAACGAAGCTAGCATTTTTTGACTTTTTATAACTTTTATGAACTGGAAATAAAATGACAGCTATCTAGCTAAGAAATAAAAATAACAATCTGTACTGTGTATCTGAACTATAGAAATTTTTTATATTAATTAAACTATTAAAATGAAACTAGCAAACTAACCTGTAACCGTATATCCATATGTGTCTTGTGTGTAGCATCTACTTTTGTTGTTTGATGAGACCAACCCACATCAGATTTTACCAATGCTTCTCATAAACGAGAAGTAGTAACTCTTTTGAATTCTAACAACAAAACAATTGAGAGATATAGTGACAAAATTATTACGATTTCACAAGTTACCACATTAAGATAAACCCTACTATGAAAACTCGTGCATGAATGTTCAACAAATGATAAAGATAAATCTCTTAATCCTAGTTTTAAACAAAATGATTACCGTGTCATAAATCTAGAACATGAACATGGATCATACATATAAATTTATATCAATCCCAAAATGTAGTAAACCATAATAGCGAAAGCAATAATAGTCTTAACTACAAATTGAAACATTCTTAACTTGAATAAAACCACAATATGGAAAAGATAAAGCTGCAACCAGTATCATATTTCATTCAAGTGTGAAAATCATAAATCCATCGTTTTTGCCCCAAGCAGTGATGACCTGTGTTTACAAAAATAATACATATATAAAGGCCACAGGATCAAAACATTCCATGTGGAATTATCAAAGTTGTTCCAAAAATTGTGGGAAATACAATCTCCCAAATTCTCATTGTTATCCAAAAATAACATCCTAATCTAAAACCATGTAAAGAAATAGAATGTTCAGAGATGCCACTAGTGATCCAATCTCCTTTAGAATTCGTGTGTACCTATAAATGCACAAGAATACATGATTTCAGATTACATTTTAGTTGTAAAATCAAAAACTTCAAATTTTAATAGCTAGCTACAGAATCTCACAATTTTGTAGCTAGTTATTATTATAAACAGAATCATGTTTTATTCATTCAATCAAAACAGAGATGGATGTCATTTGAGCCAAAAAATCCTATATCCTAATTCAACACAAACAAACTCATTTTAAAATCACTCTTAAAATACCATACCTCGGTTTCAGAAATTCATTTTGATCAAGCTATTTTTGAATTGACAATGGCAGTGGCTGCTTCTACATTTTTAAAGACAACAGATCCTGTGATCTTCTGCCTTTTATAATTAGCTTGCAATATGTCATTTTATTTGGTTAGTACATTTACTCGGTCCTCCAAAGACTTGATCCAAGATTGGAGCAAAGGGACGTCTGTATAATATTAGTCGAGCCACAACTTGCATTCGTTGCACTGTGGTTGAATAGGCTGTGTATTCACATGCGAGGAACTTCTCAATTGACCATTAGGTTCTCTGTCAAGTTTAATCCTAGGGAAGTTGGGGTAATCTCTAAGACATGGCAGGAGGTTCGTCACATAGTCATAGGGCTTAACTGAGCACAGTCCATGTGAGTATGGATACTCCTTGGTTAGAAATCATTCAATTTCAGAGTCAAAATCTTCACTTAACAGAATTGGCTTCTGGTCTATTTTTTCTTTAGGCTTATTACGAGCACACCATGGGACCCATCGTGCGGCCTTTTTACCTTTGTAATTGATATCATTTTTACCCGTGCCCTTTTTCCTTATAGACCTTTTAACAGGCTTATCGCCATCTTTTGGACATGAATCAGGTAGGGTGTCAGGTAGGGCAGTGTTTGGGTAGGTCAAGGGTTCAATATAGGGAAAGAGAATAGGAGGGGGAATGACAGGGCCGACAAGGGTTTCTATAACAAAATCTTTGTCCATTTGTCCTATTTCAAGACTGGAAAAACCATTCCTCAACAAGAAAGCGTCCCAACAATCGCCATTCAACTTCAACTGATGAATCATAATAATTTTAATTAAATAGTGGTGGAAGAGGCTAGAGTCAGATTTCTCCCTTTTTAAGTGTTTAGCCATTTTATATAAACTCCTAAGGAGAAAGTACGACATATTTAAGGGAAAATATATTAAACTCATGAGCAGCCATAGGTGGTATAGGAAAACTAGACCGTATCTACCCTCACATGTGACAAATTGCTTGATAATAGCCAACAAATCACGCCATATAGACTTAAGAGCTGTAACGGGCATACCTTTGTCATAATTGTTGAACATCCTTGAGGTAAACAACAATGGCCAGGGTACTTCGTCAACATTTGAATTTTTAAACCATCTTTGTCCCTCAGCTGGTAGACCAGTAGCTGAGCTAATGAAATTCTTAGTCAACTCGAGCTGGATGTCCCCAATTTTGGATCTGCACCCATCGAATGTTAGTTTGAATTGTTGAGAAACTACTAGGTTTAAACCCTCAAACTTCTCAATAAAAACCCACCAACCATTCCTCTCTAGGTCCTCTCGAGCGTTATCAAACAACACCAAAGTTTGGATTCCATTGGGTTCGATTTGCACTACAGGATCCATAGCTAATAGCACAAAATCAAAAGGGTAATCGGTGAGAGGGTTTGACAAGGTGGACACAGTACCATTTTCCCGAAGCTTCCCCAACACCAAGCAAAGGCAACCTGAAATGCAAGACAGAGTGTTAATGTTTATGCATGCGAGGATGGTGGAGTAAATTGGAACCATGAAAGAATATCATGTCGGGTTGTACAACCAACAACGCCTTTGTGTAATGGTACATTCAAATCAATAGTGCATATCCAAATGAATTACCACATAACCAGGATTTGACCCAAAAATCAATATGTTCAATCAAACCATTGCGTCGAAGTTTATGTAAACTGACACCATATTAACAATAGTCAAATGCATAAATATTTGGTGTTTTGATAAATGTGTGACCAGTGGTGTGTTTAAGGTCAAAGAGTTATCACCACATAAAAAAATAGGTTTATGACAATCCAAAAGATCATTTTAATGCAATCAACATGAATTCCAACTGTGGGTTTTCAAGCTTATAGTCATGAAAACAAAAATGAAAAGGAGGTATGCAAAAGTGAAAAATAATGGTGTCGTTTTAAAAAGTTACAACGAGTATTGAGGGTTCAAAAACCTTGTGTAGGCAGCTTGTAAAGAAAAAGAGAGGGATTAATATGGCTGCCAAAAATGGCGACACACTGGTAGAAGCAGTTATCTTTGCCAAATGAACAAGTCCAGATTAGGATAATGAGAAAAACTCCAACTCGAAAACAACCAGAAAATTGTTTGAACATCATCATCAATCATAAAAATTCCATCTTGTTATTTTAAAAGATGAAAACTGATGGCAATCTTAACAAAAGTGAGTCACGATATTAAGGTTAAAATCTCCAATACTGTTGATAGAGCCACTACTTCCAGCAGGCGTCCATAGCCTCGACAGGGTTCCCATTTAACCCACTCCAATATCTGTATCCTGACAAGAAGTTCTAGATCAGAATAAAGGACATTTAAGGTCAAAAGATTCCATATCTAAGAACTTTCATATACCTGACATTGCTTCGCTGCCAACGGGCCTATTCAGTACCCCGACGAAGTTATCTTGGCGTCATGCATGCATTTACCTACTGCTAGCAGACCTGTTCAGTATCTCGATGGGTTTACAAGCACTTCCCACAACTCTTTAATGATTTATTTGATTTTTAAAGATATATAAT
This sequence comes from Picea abies, assembly GCA_900067695.1. NCBI lineage: Eukaryota > Viridiplantae > Streptophyta > Pinopsida > Pinales > Pinaceae > Picea > Picea abies. Next base: position 34,030 of record CBVK0101590926.1, read on the forward strand.
CGAGCAGGGTGACGCTAAAAATTGTGATATTTTGGACATATTTTAATAAATTACAGACCTTGAGAGAATTTTTTTAACTATCCTTCATTAATATCTATAGATGTTTTATTGGTAGAACGACCTTCGAAGGTAGGAAGACATCTTTGAGTTGTTCTCTTAAGGTCTTAAGGAATAGGGACAGTGTAAGAAGAAATGGATCATCATGAAAATCTCCAATTATAGATTGAAAAAAAAAAAAAAAAAA
>CBVK0101590929.1:0-13401 GCA_900067695.1 Picea abies
CCCTATTAAAGGCAGAATGGCAAGGGTGGTCCAGAATCCACCTGGAAATCGTTGATCATGATGAGTAAATCTCGACCGTTTGAGAGTTGCACATCCAATTCTGGAATCCCCCCCCCCATTAAAGGAAAAATGGCAAGGGGGCTCCTGAATGCATTCTCGGCTGTAGATCTGGGTGGGTGGACTCCGGCCATCCAAATTTGCTCACCGCTTATCCTAATGCATAACCACGTCCTAGCTTAAGTTAACGTCTTATTTTCCACATCTAATGGTCCTTATAGACCCTGAGATCCTCCAAAAGAATCTCTTCTGTCCTTATCCCTCCTGACCATAGGCCTCGAACCATATGACCGTTAACCTATGACTACGGTCTTATCTCTTATCGGGGATCGAGGTTTCGCATATTGAAATGAACCTAACCACTTGTCAACAGAATCCCCAATTTCTCGATGCACAGCTTCACCGATGCGTGCCCCTTCTACCTTGGCTCTTGGCCCATATCACCAGAATTCATAAGACCACTACCATATGTCCTCATTCAACCCTCTCGTCGGGGTTTCGGGGTTTACGATGCCAACATGCATACACCCACGGGATTCTCGATTCCTCAAATCCCGATCCTCCGTCGTGCTGATAGTTGGCCTGCACTATGGCACTATCTTCCGCCTTTGTTGTGTTGACAGCTGGCTTCCACTATGGCCCTTTCCTCCTTATCGGGTTTTTGAGACTTTTGATGTCCCAATTCCTTTGACCTCAGGAATGTCGATTTCCCGATTCTCTGACTCTCGTCATATTTTTGACACATGTCCCTCTGAACGGACGGCTCTGATTATGTCGGGGTTTTCACCTGGGACTTCCCCGATCTCTTGTCCATGGAAATGTTGATTTCCCGATGCGCCAAACGCCGATGGCGCTTGATCTCCACCACGTGTCCTCTGCCAATGGACGGTCTAGATCCCTGTCGGGATTTCGAGACTTGTGATGTCTCAGTTCTCACGACCTCGAGAATCTTGATTTCCTGAGTGTCGATATCCCGATGGCTAACCTCGTGCCACTCCTGTTCAATCTGATGGTTGTCGAGTAAACTTCCTAGATCTGACAGCCCAAATCTATTCTTCTGCGCACACTCCAGAGACTAAGCTCCGGGCATCTTAACCCTATCTAATGGTTGATGGGTATCTTCTCAAGATCTGACGGATTCAAATCTATCCCACCACACACACTCTTCCACCACTTCATGGATGTGGAAAGATTAACGGTCCAAATGTTCTCATGGACCTTGGGGAACCTACGATCCCGATTTCCTCGCTATTCCCGAAGATAGCGGGAAAAGAAGCAAGAGGTATAATGCTCTTACTACTCCCGTCAGTCTGATGGTCATGAATGACCATGGGTCTTTCGACAGGATCTCATCCGTTGATTTGTTACTCATCCCTACGCTGTTACGTTGAAACCTTAAGAGGGTCATTCCTCCTCGTACCAGGTTATTAAGAATTTCCCATTCAAGTCCTTTTTCTGGGTTCTTGGTGGACCTTTCTAAGGAGGAAATATCTGTGAAGAGATCTATACTGGGCATCCCTGGAGATGGGTAAGGGAAAGCAACTTTCCAAGAATGGGCTGGGGGCCTAACTTAGCTCAATCTAGGCATAAATAAAATTGCTTTATCCATGTACGTCCAGCGTGGGTTCCTCTGTTATGAGCATATATATATTCATTCTTATCAAACACTGCACAGACATTCTTACACAGAAATCATTTATAATTTTGCAGTTCTATGAGCATATACATATATGTATCATTCTATGTGTTTTAGGATTAATCCGTAAGTGTGGACACAAACCGATCTCCCTAGATCCACCTGGATCTAGAACAATGCAGAACAGAATAATACTCTTTCCCTAGATTTATACTATTGAATGGACTAGGAGGGAAGAATCATGAACATACCTTGTGACCGTTTCCTTGGGTCTCTGTTGTCCATCTTTTCTCCAATGCTCTTGTACCATCAAGATCGCAACATTACAAACCAATCGAAGTGAAGACAACTCAATATATTCAATAGCTAATCTATACATATGATCAAGGAGTTATGTGATAAAGTGACATTGGCTTTATGGGAAAGGGACATATTACTGTATGAATTGATAGAAAGCAAGAATTACAACCTGAGCCTTGATGTTGTAAATCTCCTTTTGATGGCTCCTAGCTCTGACACACACACTTGCTCATCCATGAAGAAGATCAACCACTTTTGATAACCTTGCTGGTGTCTCTAGCTGCTGTAGCATCAGTCCTTCATACAATCTTGCACTAATTCTCCAATAATTCTCTTGCTAGTTTGCTTCTAACCTTTTCCATGAGCTTTCTCCTCAATATATAGGAGAGAATAGATTATTTACTTGGATAGGAATGATCCCCAGATATTAGGAAAACTAGTACTTAGATAATCATTCGAATGCCAACTCATCCTTCTAGAATATTCCCTTCTAGAAGGTTCGATAATTTATCTTTTTCCTTCCTTTAGAAGATGTTCGCACCCTAGCAATTAGGTACAGTGCGAACCCTTCACACCCTAGCTTAATGCAGCCTGCGAGAATCATTCATTCTCACAGGAAAATATATAGGTAGCCTGTGAACCTCCCCTTAAAAATATGATTTCTGGAAAGAGACAAAGGTAACTTTTCTAAGGAAAGTGTTCTAGTGAAGAGCCTGATTTCTCCATCATCATTGCATCATCATGACAACCAAAATTGTGGATAACAGAATGCCCCCCAAAGTCTGAGATTGGAACCAGTGACAGTCGATAGACTTTGTAAGCTGCATGTGTGTGTCAAGAACCAAGAGCACATCTAATCGGAAACCTGCAAACATCCAAGCATCAACAGAATATCATATATACCAATTTCTGAGGTAGGCATTCCCATACTCAAATCATATACTGATGACATCATAAACAAAGGTCATGGCCACCAATCATACACTGTGGATCCATGCCATCATATTATAGCATAGCCACCTCAATACACTGTGGATCTATGCGACAAAGTTTAAATCAAGATGACATAGCCATGAAACATACACAGTGGATCTATGTGTCACAAATTATACATAATCCATCGCAACCTGGATCACAAAGACAATATCCAGGGTCTTCAATCTCGTCGCCCAAAGTACGAATCTGACCATGTGATTACATGTGTTGAAGTCGAACATGGCAGAAACCACTTGATTACCGGTCATTGATGTAACCGTTAACAAGTGCAATGACTCCCAAGGTACTATAGTACAATCCATCGACTGTGAATAAATGATTTGATGTCAAACATCCGACGAAATCTTTCAATCAGGGGTCAATGATGTAAACCCACTTTCAAAAGCGAGGAAACTTGCCATTGAGGCATGCAAGCTCCAAGGTACTAAATAATTTCTAAGTCTTGATTCCGGATAATGTGCTGAAGTCGATGGAGCAAAACCCATCACAGGAGGGCCTTGATGTATCCCCCATCAATGACACGAAATGAGTAATAGAGTTTGAAGTTGAAGCAAAGTATGATGTGAATTGTATTGAACACAGGGAAGGCCGACATGGAGAAAATGGATAACTGCAGATGGCCGACTCAATATAGGTTTCGAATGGACTTCTCTTGAACATATGAACGACACGACCAATGATTTAGTAGCATTGACTCAAATATGACACACGGAAAGACCTTGTAATTGATCGAAAGAGAGACAGATGGATTTCCCAAGCCGGCTTCAAATGATGAATAGGGGGTGTCATGTTCAAGAGAGACTCTTACTACCAATTAATACAAAGATGAAACATATCCCTTTCCAAAATTTCCCCCCACCATTTTTGGCAAGTACCTCTTTATTTTTACGCAAGCTTGAAGAGGATCACATATGCTTGTTGATATAAGCTCATCCTTTGGACGAGTCCCTCGGAGTATTTTTAACGAACCCTAGGAAGGAAGTGTTTGGTCCCATCATGGGTCTGTCAATGTTTGTTTAACGAGTCCAGAGATAGTAAACTCGAAGGTTTTTCAAGATTATAGAGTTTGGAAAAACACTTAAAAGAGAACTCTCTCAGTTCCTTTTTCATACAATAGTCCAACGAGACCGAAAAAGTGATAAAACGATGCTCAATCATGTTCTTATGTTTTTCACGAGTGCAAGAACGGACAAAAAGGCGCTCGAGGTTTTATGTAAAAACCATAGAAAACAATAAAAATCACACCACACCAGGAAAAACTCTGTCCATAATCATCCATGTTTCACACCTGCAAGTCATTACACTCATTTTCACATTAGTGATTAGGTTTAAATAATAAATAAACATAAAAAACCCAAATTTTATATAGTAAAAAGTAATTAAAATGAGTAAATAACTAAATTTACCATATCATTTCACATTTTTACCATTGAGTTCCAAAAACCCTCATTTTACCCTCTGCATTCGGTGTTGATTTCCGGGATCTACGAGTGATCATTTGACGAGCTGTCAGCAGCATCTTGGTAAGTTCTTCATTCCTGATCTTTTCATGGTTTAAAATTTAGATTTCATTGGTTAAAAGTTCTGTTTTAAGTCATTTTTTGGACCATATATGCGTGGAGGCATTCTCGCAGGTGGCCCATATGGGACCTGCGAGAATGACTCATTCTTGTAGGTGGGCCTTAAGCCACCTGCGATAAGTTCGCACTGTGTATAGTATAGCACCTGCGAGCAACCCAGAACACAAAAATTTTTGAAATGTTTAGCCAATGGAAAAGATTCATTTCATGAATAAGATCATTAATCATGTTTGTATGTTTTTTATGCAGGTAAATAACCACAAACATGGTGCTTGAGTGGCGAGAATGAGAACATGAGGAGGATCACGCAAATGCTAAGAATCACCCTCCAACCATAGCTGCATTAAGAGATTGTGGTCTCTTAAAATACTTCCGTATCCTGGGCATGAGAGCCCAAGTCCGATTATTGGAGTATCTAATCCAAATGTGGGATCTGGACAAGCAAGTTTTCATTGTAGGAGCTCATACATTAGCTATTGACATCGAGGACATATATTTCTTGACCGGATTATCCAGGCGTGGGTGCTATGTCAGTTTGAACGGTAGCAGAGGTGGTGGCTTGAAAATGAGTGAATACTACAATCAATATTGTGTACCCGAAGCCGAAAGAAAGAAAGGGAAAGTGACAATCTAGGGAGTAACTGACTTGACTCTCCGCACTATTCTCTTCATAATTGCTCGGATGGCTGGAAGTGTTGCTCCCCATATGGCATTGCAGAGCTATTTCCAGTACGCCATCGAGTGTACTGAGCCCCGAGTATTTAACTGGGCTGATGCAGTATTGCGCAGTATCAAAAAACAGCTGACTAAGTGCAGGCGGGGAGAACTGAATCAATTTGGTTATGGATCTTTGTTAGTGTCCTTCTTCCTAGAGAGGGTCCCTGTATTTCGTCTACAAGCTGAGTGGGACCTTCCTGGTCCTAGGGATCCGAGGATGTTACGATGGTGTCAGCTCATGGCTTGGCACGTGGCAAGACCAATCGTCAAATATGATGATATTTTCTTTGACTGGTTACAAAACCAGATGCTGATGGTCGATGACTATGCGTATGCCAGGTTGGATTTCCGAGGAGATCTAGATCTAGCACTACCTGAGGATGCTCAGTGGGGAGACCTCGGTAAGAAGTACACAAATTTTCTCTTTTTTAAATTTTTTTGAATTTTTGTATTATATTCAAATATTTTTGTTTTATATATTTATCCAAATACTAACACAAAACATTGTCGATAACACAGATGTTGGAGCATATAGACCTGCTGGCTCTTCCCTTATCCAGCGACGAGGAGAGGCAACAACAGCAGTACCACAGTATGCTGAAGATTATCTGACGGTGGAGCAAAATTTAGAGGGCCTGACAACCGATATTCCAGATATGACTCTGGAAGAGATTACACGATGCGATCAACGTCACACTGTAGGAGTTTCCGCAGCTATGGGTCGACTTCTCCGCAGAGTAGCTAGGGCAGTAGTGTGTTACCATGAACGTCATCCATGACGTCACCTTGTAGAAGCTATAAGCTTCAATTTTGATATTTTGGTCTTCGAAAAAACATTTTGTAAAAACAAACTCTTTTGATCATTATATATAGAGATGGTTTCTACCGGCTTACTTTACATTATGTGGATTTAAATGTGTTTGATTTATAAATGGTTCAAATTTCTGTCCAATACATAATTAGCTAATGCATCTGTCAATGTATTAAGACATCTAGGAATATGCTGATATTCAATGTAATCAAAATACCGTTCCAAGAGGTGAATCCGTAAATATACCCTTAATAGAGTAGGACTTCGAATATAGTAGACATTACTTAGCTGTAGTACTACAAGCTGCGAGTCAAGTCGCACAACCAAATGACGAATTCTGAGAGAGATAACATCAATCAATAATTCAATAACAACACTATACTATGTGATGTTGATGGTTGCTTGGCCAAGACATACACCTCGTAAAGATATAAGTTTGTTTGTTGGGGCATAGATTGCCCATGCAGTGGAAGCTAAGTTTCGAGTACTACGGCTAGCACCATCAGCGAAGCCAATATAAGGTAGCGAATACTTCGACATTTGGCAATCAAACACAATGTCACGTAAGGGCAGAGACCAGATAACGTCAAAAGAAAACTAAAGTAACACACACAAAGTATGATACATAAAATACAAGTACTTTTGCACAAATAACTTATGCATAGTACTTCTTCAAGTACAACCCATTCCTGGGTTCACTCAAAGGTATACCATCGTAATCAACTAGCTCATACGCTCCTTTTTCCAAAACTCTGCGAACAATGTAAGGACCACACCACATTGGTTCGAATTTCCCAACTCCTAAGACATCTTTATCCTGTTCATACAGAAGAACAAGATCGCCTTCAGAGAAAACGCGAGGCTTGACATGCTTGTCATACTGCGCCTTGACACATTTCTTTTGGGCTTCTATTACTAGAGTAGCGTCACGTCGAGTCTTGTCTAATCGCATCAGATACAACAAACGTTCCTCTTCAGTAGAAGTATTGGGTAAGAGTTCGACAGCTAGCTTCAAAGAAGGTATCTCACATTTTATCGACAGAATGGCTTCCATGCCATAGACTAATTGAAAAGGCATAAACCCAGTAGCGGATTTAACAGATGTCTGATATGTCCACAATGCCGAAAAAAACATCGTGTGCCAGCTAGTTTTATGAATTCTTATCATCCGTCGAAGCATAGTTATAAGAACCTTGTTGATTGCTTCGACCTGGCCATTAGCTTGCAGATAATAGGGTGTTGAGCTATCATGACGAAGACCCAACTTTTCCGTAAGTTTAGACATCATAAAATTCCTAAAATGACTGCCGTGATCGGTAATGATAGCCTGAGGAACACCAAAACGAGCTATGACATGGTTGAAAAGAAATAACGCTATAGTCTTTCCAGTATTATCAAATGTTGGCATCACCTTGACCCATTTTGTAAAGTAATCAACAGCTACTATAATGTAACCATGCCCCCTGGCTGAGTGAGGGTGACATGTCATGAAATCAATGCCCCATTTTTCAAAAGGACCAACTGAGACCACAGGATGAAGGGGATCAGGATGCGACTGAATCTTTTGATTGTATGTCTGGCAGGCATGGAATTTCTGAAAAGTAGTAATGCATTCATTGAACAAGGAAGGCCAAAAATATTCTACATGTAAGATCTTCTGGGCAATAGCATACCCAGACATATGACCACCACATGCTCTGGAATGGCAATCATTAAAAGATTTCTCAGCTTCGTCAAAATTCAAACAACGTCAAAACACAGAGTCAATTCATCGACAATAAAGAGTACCTCCAAGGATAATGTACTGATGGACACGATGTCGTTCATTACTAGACAAAGCAGGCCGGAAAGTCCGAGTTTGGAGATATATAATGATATCTCCATACCAAATATCATCAGTGTTGATAAGGAAAAGTGATTCATCTGGTAATGAATCTACTGCTACATTTTCCATGGAAGAGTGGGGAAAATCACAGATTAACTCAGCAAAAACTAAGGATTTCTTCGACGTGGCACGATCGAATTCCAAGTCGAACTCCTGGAGAATGACAATCCACTTGGATTACTTGCCCCCCAGCAATTGACGGGTCAAAATATGTTGCATGGGGTTGCAATGTGAAATCACTGTAGTTTTCTTGGAGAGAATATAGTGACGAAAACGTTGAACCGCTTGAACAAAAGCCAAAGCTAGTTTTTCAACATGTTGGTACTTGATTTTAGTTGAAGTGAGACTTCGACTCAAGTAATAAATTGCATGCTCATCGTGTGCATCATCCTCTTGAATGAGAACCATGCCTATAGTATACTCAGAGGCAACTAGATAAAGAAAGTAATCCTGACTATAATCAAGAGGGAAAAGAAGTGGAGCTTTTGTGAGGGACAACTTCAAAGCTTCAAAAGCGTTGTTGGCAACTTTATCCCAGACAAACTCCGAACCTTTCTTTAGAAGACGTGTAAAACCACGAGTAATCTCGATGTAATTAGGAATGAAATGACGAAGAAAGTTTCCTTTCCCCTACAAACTTTGTAACTGGCACAGTGAAGAAGGAGGAGGGAGATTAAGAATCACCTCGACCTTAATAGGATCTACCTGGATCCCTTGACGTGAAACAATGAAACCTAGGAGACGGTTGGACTCTACGCAAAAGACGCATTTATGAGGATTTAAATGAATCCGATAGAACTGACAACGAACTAAAATTGCTTGGAGATGAGTGGGGTGATCGACTCGGCGTAAAGAATGAGATAGCAAATCGTCCAAATAAGGTTGAACGATATGCTTTATATCGTGAAACACATAAGACATAGAACGTTGAAAAGCAGTGCCTGCGTTCTTAAGACCGAAGGGAAGTTTTCTATAGGTGAAAGTACCACAAGGAAAAATAAAAGAAGTCTTATGTTGGTCCTTAGGAGCGATGTTAATTTGATTATAGCCGAAAAATCCATCCATGAGAGAAAAGATTTCGCTGCCGGCACAGTCATCGACGATCTGGTCAACGAAAGGGGTTGGAAAGTTGTCCTTTGGACAGGCTTTGTTAATGTCTCGATAATCAACACAAACACGTATACTACCACCTTTCTTATCAATCGGTACAGGGTTGGAAACCCATTCTGTCAGAGCCATGGGATAAATAAAACCGTCTTTGAGAAGTTTTTCAACTTCAAGTTTGATAGCTGTCGCTTTACGTGGATGAACCGAACGAAGGCACTGCTGGACTGGTTTAGCTCCGGGGTATGTCTTTATCTCATGCACAACAATGGCAGGGTCGATACCTGGCATCTCTTTGTAACTCCAGGCAAAGATGTCACGAAATTCTTTAAACAGAGATGTATAAGTGACAATCTCATCTGGAGAACACGAAGCTCCAATGTGAACATTTTCAACTATTCCAGGTTTAACTGATATATCAATGGGTATCGTGGGAGAAATATTACTGAGGTTCCCTTCGGCAAACACATCACGTGTAGATCCGGGAATGGTTGATATAACAACAACGGTCGACGGAGTTGAAATCCGTTGATAGTTCTCCAAAGTGTGTTGTTCCAGAAACAGTATGGAATGATGATGCCCATCATCCCAAGGGGTGTCCTCCATGACAGACATGATCATCTCGTCAGTGGGAAAGATGACATGGAAAGGGTCAGGAGACAACTCATCAAAAGAGGGTGTAGAAGGGGTTGCCGATTGAATGGCTTGATAAGCAGACTCAACCGGACTTAATGACATGACGTCATCGAAATGAGTATGATCTCCTGGATTAGGGACTATCCAAGGGTCTGAAGACATTGGAAGCTCATGAGGTACAACAGAGATCATATTAATAGAAGCAACTGACGGGCATGGAATATCGGGTGGTGGTGGTATGGGAAAAGTACCCATTAATGAAGAGTCTTTTAAAAGGCCTACACCAACATTCTCATAACCCGGAGGGGTTTTAGATATAAATGGCACGTTGCCAGTACGAGTATCGGAATTAAAGAAGGCAAGTTGATCAACTATAACAACTTTTCCCTGATGAGGAAATCATACGACATGGAAAAGTGTTGATACAATAGCGTGCATAGAATCTATCCAGCTATGACGAAGTAGAATATTATAATCCAGGGGAGCATTGAAAACTTCCACTTCAACTTAGAAGGTCTTACCTTCTAGAGTAACAGGAAACGAGGGAAGAACACCGTAAGGCTTAAAACCAGAGCCATTAAAGGCTTTCAAAGTATTTTGTGATTCATTTAAAGGAGGAGAGCCAATGGATTTCCAACAAGTAAAATACATTACACATGTAGAGGCACCCTCATCAATAACCATTCGACAAATGTTCTTGTCGGCAACAACAACTTGTATCTGAAACGCAATCTGAGGGGGTAACCTTGGAATATGATCTTCCAAGTCAAAGACTATTAAATTCGAATTGGTAGGGTCAATTCCACCTATATCTTTCAACAGATCCCTTCATTGTGCAGGACAAGACTGAAGGACTTCAAGGGTAGACATCACTGAAGGTGCTTGGGCCAGATCTTTGACAATGCTATAGTTCTAGGCCGCATGAGCATGAGGATTGAAGGCCGATTTCTTAATGACACCTTTCCGGGGTGGTCACAGAACTGTATCAAGACTCGGTCGTTCGAGATGAAGAGGACCATTTGTAGGTGGATTCGGTGGAGAGGGTTGTACCAAATCAGGAGGTAAATCGTTAACCTTCTCCTTAGATGGAGTATAGTCTTTAGCTCTAGTGGTAAGTGCAACGTTGTCTTTCTTGGAATCACCGGTACACATCAAAACATATTATGTCGTAGAAGTAGAGGGTTGGTCATGAATGACCAACAAGGCCTACTGCTGAGATGGGAAGGGTTGGGACAAGACTGCCGACGTAGAGGGTTTCAGCATTCCTTGAAGTAACTTAGTAACCTCGGCATGTCGAGGACAATCCTTCGTGTAGTGATCATCACCACAGATAAGGCAAGGGTAGCGTGGTTTGCACTTATCCCGATCTTCAACAGGGGAGGTTTTAGTTTGCTCATTTTGATTATTATTTTTACTCTCCTTATTCTTTCCTCTCCCCTTTTTCGATTTATTTTTACCGGTCGGGGTAGATTTAACAACGTTCACTTCAGAATTTTTACCAGCGGGAGGAGCAGGAGATGAAGCATTTTGAACATTAGAAGATGTATATTTAGGGGTTGTACTGGAAACAGAATGTGAGTGGGTATGAGTAGTACCAATCACACCATCAACTGCATGCAAGGCAGCTGGAATAGTTGAAGTGCTGAAAGTACCAGGACGAGGTAATTCAGGTAGCAGGTTGTAAAGTGTTCCCGTTTGCGAATAAACAAGATCAAGATATTGAGCACGACTGATAGCCTGCTTCTCTGTAACAACACCGCCCATAGCAATGTCTTTACCAATTTTGTTCACAAAGGATTTCGTAAACCATTCGGCCAGTAACTAATTAGGGAGTTCAAGTTTAATGAGACATCGCCTCCTTCGCCACTCATGAATATGATCCGATATATGAGTGCCTTTAGTTTGTTTGAAAGAATTCAAAATCTCAGTCACAGTATCATAACGGATCGGTAACTGGTAATGTGTAAGAAAATCCATAGCTAGGGTGTTGAAATCAGAAAAGAAACCTTGTGGCAATTCAATATACCACTTCGCAGCAACACCAGTAAGGGTTCATTGAAAAAGACGAAGATGAATGGATTCATCCATTAACGAGTTGGACGAACACCATAAATGAAATGTCATAACATGATTATTTGGGTCCTCCCCCACCTTGCCATCGAACTTCGGAATGTTTGATGGAAGCTTAGTTGGAATAGCAGGCCATTGGGGAGAGTGACGAATAGGATCATTTAGAATCCTAGACAAATCTGGCAAATCCAAGGTAGCAAGAAAAGGCAACTACCGATTCACTTCTGGGTACTGGTGACTTTGGGGTGGAAGCCCTGTTGGCAAACCAGTAGGACCGTATGCAGTCTGACCATAGAGGGAAGACCCTGGCTGATTCTGTGGTGGTTGGATAGGATAATAACCCCAAGGATTGTGACCTTGAGTTTGAGTAGGGACCTGAGGTTGAGTAGTCTGACCCAAAACCCAAATAGGATTAGTTATACCTGGATAAGGTTGGCCAACAGTAGGGATAGTTTGCTGCCCCCCAGTATTTTGAGGAAATTTTCGTATAAGTTGATTCCAATACTGGGCCAAGTCAGGAGGTATGTTTTGTCCAAAAGGTGAGGTTGGTCCCCCTATCATAAGTATAGTTCCACCCTGAAGTTGTGTGCCAACCGTGGGTTGTGTAGTAACTGTGTTGTGTCCAGGAAAAGGAAAAGGAACCGTACCACCCTTTCCACCAACAGGAACCTGTAAGTTTGGTGCAACAGTCGGGATAGTACCACTAGGATTAGGATTACCAGAAGGAAAAGGTGGGAGTGTCGGGATAAAAGCGGGAATACCTGGAGAACTGGTTGGGGTTTGCAGAGGTGTTGGATTGGAAGCATTCAACAAAGCATTCAATGCATGGTATCCAGGGGGTAAATTCGGGTTGACCTCAGGCATTCGCTAGGTATTGATAGGAGCAAGAGTAGCTGCAGTAATTTCAGTTTGGACACTCATAGTATTTGCGATATGGGCCATCTCAGGAGGGAGAACAAAACGATAAGGGGTAGTCTCTGGTGTAGTTTCTGTCTCGGAAACCACCAGAGGGTTGATATCGTAGACTGTAGGTGACTCAGTACCAAAAAGGACTCGTCGGAAATCACCTGACCAAAAAGGATCTTGGTCTACTACACCGTGAGAAGGCCCAATGGTTGATTCAGAAGATGTAACAATGGCTTCTTCGAAAGAATTTAATCACGCAAAAGGTCATTCACCACGACGAATACGATAGTCTTCTCTAGTATTAGTGATTCAAAAATCTTCTAGAGAATCAGTATGTTCTACCTGTGGTGTGGTGACAACTGGGACGTCACTTGTATCCATGTGTGGTGGAGTAACAACTGGGACTTCACTCTGATGAGGAGAGCCCTCAGGTGTACTAGTCGGCAAGGGTTGAGAATCGTCCGGATGTTCAGGAGATAAACCTTGCATCCTACATGAACGTCGCAGGGAAGCAATTGTAAATGAGTAACAAGATCCGTGAAGAAATTCCTATGGTCAACTTCAAGAAATAAACAACACGCGCTAGTAAACAAAATCTAGGAAGCAATCACCAAGCAAACAAAGCCTTCTAATTTCAAAGCCACTAGTTGGTAATGAAATCCAACGTCGCAACAACGAGACGAGAAGGGGCGGGGCTAAGGTG
>CBVK0101590932.1:0-12463 GCA_900067695.1 Picea abies
CTTGACTATGTATATCTTGTTACAGTTTTTTGCTAATATATTATAGTAGGCTCCCCCTTTTTATTTAAAAATAATAATAATAATAATTATAATGGTATGCTTAGGTTGTTGTAAGGGAAATCAATGGTTTGATTTGAGTGAATAGAATTAATGATTCAACCATGGCATAAAGTTAGATTTATTTTACTTGTTATTTGTCAAAAATACATTTTTATAAATATAATAATAATAGTAAATTGATAAATAAAATAATTTTTAATAATAATAAATAAAAGGGGTGATAGGAATGGGGGGTCATTTTCGATCCTGGAGGTACAATAGAATTATCATATGCTTGGGGTTAGGAATTCTTTTTAACAACCAAGTAGAAGCTTACTCGTTATTCTAGGGGTTAAGATTAGCAGGGGAAAGGAGTATTTCTTAATTAATTGTAGTAGGAGACTCCACTACAATTATTAGAGCCATGATCAAGAAAGGTCAAGAAGATTATAGATTGAATTCAATCCTTGCTAGAGCGCAACATGAAGCAACATATATCTAGGAAATAAAATATTACCAGGTCCTTCAAAACAATATAAACAGGTTGGTGCAATGGCCAACAAGGAAATTAAGTTCAAAATGATGGGGATATTATGGGTAAATGGTCAACAATCTATCCATTTTATAACTTATCCTTATTTAAAATACCAGTATTAAGCACATTAATCAACAGGTGTCACCCATGCATAATCACTATCGTCAAGGCATAACATTTAACATGAAGTGACCCCTCATCACTTCGCATGTGCTTCAAGCTATGATATCATTTGGTTTTGAAGTTATGGAGTTGCTTCATCCCAACGTAGGTGGGATAGTACTCAATCACAATTCATTCATGTGGGAAGGCATTGATATTTCCTACTCACTTCTCTATAGGTTGGTATTTAATCTATTGTTTTTATCTATGGCCTTCTTTCAGACTATCCTCTTCAGGGATGGCTATATTTTTTCTAGTATTTCTCTCTCTGGTATCGTCAGGTTTAAGTCCCTTTATGAATCTTTGATCTTCAATATTGTGGGTCTTTGTTGTTGGCTTTGGCACCTTGGTCTTGGGCACTTAGATGCTTTTGGGCTTTATACATTCACAATTTTGTCTATGTTTCTCAGTTCCACTTTTGTTCAATTTTTGTTGCATCTTGATCTTGAATTTAAGACCCTCTGCATACTTCTCTAGAGCAGAGTCTCCTTTTCCAAGGAAAAGGTTAAAAAAATTTATCCACTCTCAACCTCAAGGGACCATTTGTTATTAGGGAAAGGGTTGTCTTCTTGGAGCTTAAGCTTCTTTGAAGCTTTTGTGCATAGATTGGATTTGTTACCAGTCTGCCTTTTTATTATGGGGCCTTGGGACTTAATGAAACTCAAAATAATTTTAAGACCTCACGAGGAGATGATCCAGGAAAATAGAGCTTTTGTCTTATCCTTTACCTCTAAATTCAGGGAATTTGAGCAGCAACACAAGGCACAATTCACAAAAATCATGAACACCCTCCTGAAGGTCAAGTAATAGTTAGCAATTCTAGAGACAAACTATAATCTTCTCAAGCACATGGTGGAATCAATGAACAAGGATGCTCTTTCAATGGACCATCCAATCAACATATCTCAAAACAAGGGAACAACAAGGATGAGAACACAGTAATTCAAATGATTGAAGTCATGGACATTGCAGAACAAGAACCAACATGCAACAATGTTGGACTTGATGAAGCAACAAATCACCACTCCTTCCTCTAGTCTATGTTTTTTAAAGCAATTAGTATGAATCAATAAATTATGTATAACAACAAATATACTTTGAAAATTTTGTCGAAGGACATCAATAAATTATGTATAACCCTTTGGACACACTTGTTGAGTATGAATCAAGGAGACTCCTATATATGTATTTTCAATGCTGTCAATTCTACTACAACCATTTTGATAATAAAATTTTCCAATTTCTGTTAAAAATATAATAAAAAAAAAGAATCAATATAAAGATGAGAGAAAATGTAAGTAGAGGAAAAATATCAACACTTTGGTAAAAAATTAAATTAAATAAAAAAAAAATCAATAATAATAATAATCATCATCATCTAATTTTAAGGTCACGGCCAAACCAAACACCAAATTGGTATATGACTTAGTTGTAATACGTATTCAAAGATCTCATAAATAAATATTTTATGATCCAATATACTTTAATATGACTATGTTGACCCCAAATTCCATGCTTAAAATGAGTGCACACTCTACCCCTCATAAATAAATATTTTAGGATCCAATACACTTTATTATGACTATATGTGAGGACATATATTAGTTGACCCCAAATTCCATGCTTAAAATAAGCGTACATTCTATCTTTTTGGGTTTCAATCTGTGACCTCTTAGAAAGAAAAATATATTATTAACCAGTAAATCTACTTAAACTAGACCTACTTAAACTTAAACAATATAAATCAACTAATATATATCAAAAATCAACTAACATATAATGAAGTTATTTGATTTTAGAAGGCGTTACGAGTAATTGGAAATTAATCAAAAGATATTGAATTTATTATTTTATTATAAATAATTTTAATAATTTTTCAATTATTGAATTAGAAGATCGTGAGTTATTTGATTTTAGAAGGCGTTACGAGCAATTGGAAATTAATGAAAAGATGTTGAATTTATTATTTTATTATAAATATTTTTAATAATTTTTCAATTATTGAATTAGAGGATCGTGAGTTGTATCATACTAAAGTTAGGATTAAGTTTCTAAGTCAACCTCGAAATTTTGATTTTGACCATTTAAATTAATTACAGAGAATTACTTATTTTTTAAATTTAATCATTATGTGTGTTGGAATTAATTACTTGTTTAAATAAAATATTATATAAAGAATAAACTAACTTAGAAGTAATAAATTCTGGTATGAAGTATTATTTTTTAATAGGGAATGTCTTGGAAAACATGTGACCTCATAATATACATCAATATTATCTTGCATTTTTTTTACTAGAATTTTGGGATGAGGTTTCCTAAAGGATGGATGTATGTAATGTTCCAAATTTTGATTTTAAACGAATAAAACTGTATTATGATTTATTTTGTTGCTTTTTGCTTTTTATTTATTGAACACAGCTAGACTGATAAAACCTTAGTTACATTTAACATAGCTAGACTGATAAAACTCTAAAACTCTAGTTAGAAGGACATTTAGACCTACCTATATGCAGAATTATCATATGAGTTTTATTATTTATTTTATTAAAGATAATAATTATTTGATTTCCTTTAAGAATATAAATTTAAAAGGAAAAATTGATACATGTATACTAGTTTAATTTATATTGTGAATGGATAATTAGTGCAAAACATATGGTAATTAAAACATATCCACATACTTTAATGTCAATATGTACTGTTGTTAATAACATAAAAATTGTTATATGGTTATGCATGATTATGTTTTAGTAAGCTAATTGATAATTAATGGGCTAAGAAATAGACAAATAATGGTAACACTAAAGTAGCATTGATGTTGTGGATATTGAAAGAGTAATGATATGCTATTAAACAATAATTCATGATTTAATTATTGATTTCAAACATTTTTATAATATGTGGGAAAGTGTGGTCTCGTAACCTATACACACATAAGTGGATCAAATCCCATCCCCATGTCCTTCAAAATAAAAAAATAGGTGGCAGGAGCAAGAGAGATTATAGTTGACCCTGAAGGAAAAGTAGAAAATTCTTTTGTTTCGGTTCTAGGAAGGACAATGAATAACCAAGTTGAAACACTCACCTTGTTTTTTTAATTAAAGCTAATTAATGAAAGGTTGAATAAAATGTTATATACCGTTAGAGATTCATAAATGATATTTATGATTTTGAGAAAAGGTCATGGGAAAAGTCAAAGTGATCTTTCAAGAACCATTCTTTGTTGATCAAGAATCATTCTATAAGTCAACAAAGAGGTGGTGAGATTTGAAATGGTTAAATATTATCATGTTTTTAGAGAAAACTAAAGACATATAACTTAGCAAATGTACCTTACGGGATAGAATTGAGAATCATGAGAGATAATCAGGGTTAGTAAAGGCTTCCAATTCTTTCATTAAATGAAGGATAACAACAAAATTTAAAAATAGGGGTATTAATTCTCTTACCCCTATTTATTAATTGTGAGGGAATATATGAGTTAATGAAGGCATACATGTTGTATAGTGGGATAGTCACCTCGCATGTGATGCCCATATTAATTTACTTTCAATGAAAGGATATGGGTGATACTTCACAGAATCACCTTGGGCATTTAATCAATCATTTGTCCAAGAAATTCCTTGTGTAGGTGGGAAAATGGAGGTATCCTTCGCATGAATTCTATTTATGTTTCTTAAGGGGAGAGTTTCTACATATCATTATGGGGGCATTTCACAATTGGGAATTCCTTTGGGAGCTTTACAAACTCTGTGGTGGTTGGCTCCTTTTATTGTGTGATCATGGGATAATTATTGTATTTCAGGTGCATTTCTCATTTAGGAATTCCTTTGGGAATTTTGCAAACTATGTGGTTGTTGGATCCTTCCTCTACGCTTTTTACTATATCTTTCTATCACAATGTTAATTGAGAAAGATGGGTCATGTTGGGCATAATCAGCATATCCAAAGGCAACCAAAATGGTATTGGGTGGGTCTTATTTGTATTATTTCAATTGGTAGAGTTGTTGGTGTTGGGAGAGTGTGGGACGCCTTTGGATGGTTTTTGAAGCATCAATTAAGAATGAACTTGGTTCATAATCATGGAGGGCATTGCCTTGTGTGTGGCATATCAAAAATTAAAAGACAATCAAGGATTCAAGAAACCATTTATCTGGAAAACAAATATATCATTGTAGAAATGGTAGCTCAAACAAAAGTTCATGAAGAAAGTAGGGACAAGGAGATAACTCTGCTAATGGAAACATTGCATCGCCAAAACTAGGAGATTGTGGAGCTGAAAAAGGAATGCATCATGCTCGAGCACATAGTCAATGAATTGATGAGTTATCACAACATTGCACAGTCAATGGCACACCTATCAATTGGGTCTTCGGGTAACAAGGAAGGTGAAACCATTCAACAACACCTTGTTGATATGGCACTAGATCCTACTGGTCAGACTCTTGTTAACACTGACCTCAAGATTTATTAACACAGTTAGCTCTTTAGTGTTTTTCTCTGTATTTCAAAATATGTTTGTTATTAGGTGTTTATGTCAAATACACCCATATATGGGTAAACGCGATCTATACTTTGGACTAGTATGTAGAACTCTAAACATTGAAGCTACATTTTTTAATCTACTTAGACTTGTTTTGGGGGAATATGTATTTAAAATGTAATAGTATGATAACCAATCTAGCTGCAACAATTTTGCTAATATAAATATAACCATTCTTGTTTTGAGGTTTTTGTGGTGGGAGTGGGTATCAAAATTGCTTGGAAAATCCACAATAGTCATCTTTAATTTGTCAATGTTTTGGATCACCAACCTCATAACCATATTTTGATTATTATGATAACCTCTCAATAATATTATTACCCTATTTAATATAAATTTGTTTTGGATCACCAACCTCATCACCATATTTTGATTATCATGATAGCCTCTCAATAATATTATTACCCTATTTAATATAAATTAATAGTACTATAATGTTCTATGTTTAATATAATCTAATAATATTATTATTAGGTCATGTTTATTATAACATATTATTTTCATATTATTAGTCCCTGCCTCCAACTAGGGACTATAGCAATCACCTAGATGGTTTATGCCTATTAGTGGGTGCAATCTGCTAGAATAACTGGTGCAATTTGTATGTTTTTTACAAAGTTTCATAAAGTTTTTTGAAAATTCAGTATTAAATTTATTTATGGTTGAAAATAAATTATTTTTTTATTTCTCCAATTTCACAAATAAAATTCCTTATTGGTGCAATGCTCTGTGATGTGACATTAATACCATGGTGTATGTTATTTGTTTTCCTCCATTTTCAGAGTTTATAAATAACTTTTTTTAGTGTCTCGCCACCTCGTAACATGTTTCTCACCTCTCACCACCTCCTTGCTTAGACCCTTGCCACCTGCTCATCCCCACTTTGCCACCTCATTGCTTAGACCCTTGCCACATGCTCATCCCCACCTCGCCACCACCTCAAACGTTGGATGAAGGTGTATCTATAATTTTACTCAAAACATACCAGAGGGGATTCCTTAAGAGTCCGATAATTTTTCTGTTATACGACAGCGCAAGGAAGAGTCACATTGAAGTCTCTAGCGCCATATCATTCTTCCAATTACAAGCCAACAATCCAACCGTCTGATCTGATCCACCAGGGTTCATGGTACATGACATCCCTCCCTCACATCTTAGCTTCAGTACGACCAACCAGAGTATGATCAAGTTGCCCTCACAGAAGCAGTGGTTTACCCAAGCCCAATGGCTCTCTCTCTCTACTAGGCAACAATCACAGTCGTACCGGCCCTAAATCCTATCCAACCCAATATCTGTGAAATTTAGTGCTATGGTCATGTCACTAATAAGACAGGATCAACACCACGCAAGACCATAGCTTGGTGGCCTCTATCTATCCTAACTTCACTAGCGACTAGAGGTAATCCAGCTTCTAGGGATCTTCATTCCCTTTCCTGCCCTTCTAAGACAATAGGCACCAACGAAGACAGGCAAGTTGTTAGATACATATCGTTGGCAGGCACTAGGCTAAGATTGAATAAATGTGCAATTGTATTCCACGAGTTTTTCGATATGCTCATTGAAGGAGAGCATAACAGGTTACCTCGTTTCACTCTTTTTAAAGTTATATCTTTGAATAGATAACTCTACGAGAGTTATTTCAATATCTAAATTTATGTATTGTTATTCTTGTTAGTGTGAATGTAATAGTACCTGAGTGCATGAGATGTTGGTGGTGCTCCTTCTTTGTGCTCTGCTGACAATGCTCCTTGATTGCTATGTGTCATACCTATAGAACTTGTAATGCTCCTTGATTACTAAAGTTATATATAGTTATATATCCTAAGAACCCATCTAGTATAACCGTTGGGTCCCTTTGGCGCCGAATGTTCGAGAACACTAGAAGTTAAAACACCATGTACAAATATATGGAAGAATTTCCTCTCAACAAGATAATCAGAAGTACTGGGAAAATGTATACATAAGTTCTAGATTATGGGGATATGTGTGAGCAAGCAGAATGGTAAACATCTCTTCCTGTGGTCGATAAGCCCAAGGCTTGGATGAGCCTGAGAAACAAACTTTAAGGTAGTTTCTATATTTGGGAAGGAGAACCCAATATAGAGTAGAAAAATAGAGCTTTGCCAGACGTTTTTCCTAAAAAATGGAAGAGATAGGAAGGTGGTCTAAAAATCTTGACCTCATATAAAAGATCCTCCTAAAACGCCGCCATTTTCTCTTTTCACTAACCGATATATTCATTTACTGATAATCCTGTGACATATAACCATATATCTCATGTTTTCAAGGGTTATTCTTTTAACCCAAAGTTTTTTCATTATTGTCTGATAACTTTTGTGTATCACATAGATGTACTTGCACACTAGATTTGTATCGACCCTCTCCGGTACACAATCTAGCCAACGAGAACAAACAAATAAGCCTTGCGATAACTACACGATTTCTTCTAGGTTCTCTTTTCTTAGAAAGGCAAGGGTGACTATTTATTGCTCCGATACATAGTCCGACCAGCAAGAACAAACAAACTAGAAACCTGAAATAGAAAAAAAAAACACTTTGCCACCAAGCATAGAATAAAACCACTTGATAGAGCTCAAGCATAGAATAAAACCACTTGCTAGAGCTCACAATAAAGACCAAACCCCAAATGAAGACTAGAATGCCAAAATTAATTCTTTGTCCAACAAATAGACCGAGCCAGAAATGCGAAAATGAAACCCATCCCAACCCACAGGATGGAAACTACCCGATGCTCACAACCCAATGAAACCCATGGGCTGGAAACTGCCCAACGCACAAGCTTGATGGTGTTTAGTTGTCCCGGCAGAAAGACCACCGATAAATTCCTTTTTAGTGACATGCATTGTCTTTTCCATGACATGTATCGTCTTTTCAATGACACGTGACTTCTTTTCAATGACATGTATTGATTGAGTTTTGATCCAATTCTCATAAAATATATAACGATTTAATGAAGTTCATGCTCTAGCCACTCCAGTGAATCAAATAACGTCTTGCTTAGGTTGTACACAGATCCCAAAAGGAATCAAATTCTTCCTGGGAGGTTCACAACTCATTCTGTACCTAATTTGTAGAAAGGAAAATCCCAGAGAAGAAGTAACTCAAAACTTCTTACACATGGAAGTGGATCCCTAACTGAATATCAACTCTTCTGCAAGGTATCCATTATCATCAGTTAACAGATTTGTAAAGGATTTTATCTTTAGTTAACAGATTTTTTATATCATCAGTTAACAGATTTGTGAAGGCTTTTGTCTTCAATTAACAGATATGTGATGGCTTCGGTTGTTGTGTGGTTTAGTTATAGATTTAATCACAATTAATTTAGATTCAATTCTATAACTTAGTTCAACTTTCTCTAATTTAGATTGCAGTTTGTCATATGTAAAAAATGTGTGATTTTTGTAACTTTTCTCAAAAATTAAAGATAATTTTTTTACGACTAAGTTCATAAAATATTTTTATTTTTATAAATTTAATTACACTTCATATTAGCAATAGGAAATTGTGGGTGTGGCCGTCAATTTTTACTGTTTTGATCCGTTAAGTTGGAATACATTCATGCAATTTACGAGTAACAATAAATTTTTGTACATATCCATTTGTATTCCTTAATACAGTCGCTATACTTGAGCAAAAGGTTGCCACGCCATTCACAGGCTTCTTTATTGGTTCATCTCACCATAGTTATTTAATTTGGTGGGGGCAGTGCAAGTGAAAGAAATTTTGGACGAAACGACATGCCATCACCTTCGCAGAGTCAATTATAGGAACATATCGATGTCAGCCCCATGGTCCATATGGGTAACTAACGTGTCTCGCAAATTATTGTATCCTAAAGTATATTTTTTTAACTCTTCAAGGTCATTGATCTTCATGTGTTAGGTGCATCTCTTTGTGACTTTTAATTAAAAACATATAATATGGAATAAGTTAAATGTATTTCATACATAAATCCTGGGAAATTTTATCATTAAATCTAATTTCAATATTCTAAAAATAATTAAATATCTCAANNNTCAATATTCTAAAAATAATTAAATATCTCAATCAATCAAATTCAAACAAACAGTGGAAAAAATGATTACACATTTAGTTTCACTCTTACAAATATTAATTAATTAAACTTCCCTCCCTTATACAATTTTTCATATTCCTATATGAAAAGATATCCCTATATGAAGTGACTATTTTTGAAGAGAGAATATCCATACGTTATATATATATATATTATTTTAAAATATCATAGGCATGCTTTTCATATCCCTGTATATAACAAGTGATTCCTTTTTGTAAGGAAGAGAATATCCTTATATTCAACATATATTATTTTAATGTATGGCAGGTATGTTGATGAGAAATTTTGAAGAAACATCTTCAAGGTCATATCTCGATTAAGAGATTAAAAACTTACACTATAAAAATATAATTTAACATTCCTTCTTGGGAGTCTCATTTGGTACAACAAGGTCATAAGGGTTTTGGAAGTTTTTTTAATCATATATATTATTAAATAGTTAACAATTTTTAAATTCGAAACTTAACCAAACAATCATGTAAATAATTAATAAAATACCAATCAATTCATTTTCAAGCTATGTTGTTAAAAAAATAATTTATCACTACCACATAGAACATCCATCATAATATGATGTTCAATATTTTCATTTTCAAGCTATGTTGTTGAAAATGTAATTTATCACTACCACGCAAAACATCCATCATAACAAAACATCCATGTTCAATACATGGACGAAAACTACAAGCCCCAAAATTACAACATTATTATATTGTTCGAGGCAAGGACTAGCTACTTTGCAGTGAATTCCCTTGTTATTTATGATTACCTTTTGTTTATAATTAAAATATACTATAGTCATATATTTCATTTTTTTTTTTTCCTTTTTTTTTTTTTTTTTTTTTTTTTTTTTTTCCTTTTTTTTTTTTTGTTTAGCATATAATTTACATTAGTATTTTTTTAGGGTTTCCTAGTCTCTACTCTTTTTCGTATTTATCTGCAAGGTCACCCTCTTCTCTTGCTTGACTAATTGTCCCGATGATAGATCTATTTAGTGATCCGAAACGTTGACAAATTAAAGATAACTATTGTGGATTTTATGAGCAATTTTAATAACCATCCTTATTAAATATGTGTATGTGTGTGTTGGAAAGTACGGATTTTATAGGAAGCACAATTCTCCAAACTAGTTATTCAGTGGCGTAGCTCTAAGAACAAAAATAATAATAACAACATAGTATGGTCAATGATAGGGTGTTGACCCTAGCTCTATCAAGAGCGGTGGAGGTATTTCCCACCATTTATCCTCTAAAAGCTGGAGACATGGGAGGATCATGTTGAGCCACACTCCCATGGACATGTGAAGGCGAATATTATCATGTTGAGCCACACTCCCATGGACATGTGAAGGCGAATATTAGTTGTATGTTGGGGAAGTTAGGTTTATATAGTCCACACTTCGACTTATGGGTTGTATCTAAAGTTAGGTCAATATAGGCGACACTCTAGTATATTGCAACAAAGGAAAGGATATGATGTGGAAGATGGAAGTAGGTTAAGGAGGAAGGATGCATTGAAGTTAGATTAGAATGATACTTGGTGAGTATATGTGTCACTCTTATTTACTTACTTGGTTCCTACCATGTTTATAATACTTTTTTTATTCACTTTCGATAATTTAACTATGATTATCAATTATTGGTGAATTATGGTAATTTTGTTTGTAAAGATCACTGAATAATGCAATTTTCTTGATTTGTTGTCTTGCATGATTTATCGTGAACATACAAGAACTATGCATGGGTGGCAGGAGCGGGTGGGGTTATTCTTTCTCCAAGGGGACAAATTAGAATAACCTTTTCTTAGAGTTTGGGCATTGCTTCTAATAATCATGCAGAAGCATATGCACTCTATAAAGGTCTACATATCGCTAAGAGTTTGGAATTGAGGATCTTTCCATTATAGGAGATTCCAAAGTCATTCTAAATAAATTTAGGAAACTATCCCCCCCACGGGATATGAAGCTCAAAAGCACTATAGTAAGAGCACTTGAGGAGGCATAATATTTTCATTATCTTCAATGTTTCCATGTTCTTAGAATCAACAATGCCAGGGAGGATTCTATGGCCAAACTGACTAAACGAGACTCTCTGGGCACACTAAGACTTGATAGCCAAGATGCTAACCATTTTATTTCTTAATTATGGTCATGAAGGAGAGGGAAGTTAACCATTTCAGTCACAAAGGGGGCCCAATAAATCACCTAGTCTATGATCTTACCTGGCATTAATGTTATCGCACATGGAAAAGAATGGAGTCAATGTGTGGTGGGGGGGAAATGTGCATGTTGTGGTTAGGATTTCTGATAGCTAGTAGAAGTATGTTGTTACCTCATATATTATTTTCCTTAGATGAAAGCTAACACAAGTTCCCCTCTACGGTCATTCCTTCATGGCTCAATTCACAAGTGTTCGAAAGAGTTTTGTTTATGGCTCTAGTACGTCCCTATTCCCCTTTGGCATCATCAATAAATAGGCTTAAATCATCCATTACTCACAATGATGGTCACACTTGGAATTGGTCTTATCATATGCTTGAAATGCATTATGGTTGGAGGAGAGGGAGGTTGATCTTACTCCCTCATCCAGAGTGGCATCTCATCACACAAAGCCAAAATGACTCAGAGGATTGTATGAAGGAGGCGTTCATTAGGAATTCGATCAGGATTGAGTTGGAAGAAGAATTTCAACAAGTGCTTTTGTGTATTTCTCTCATCTACCGGTTGTGGACTCTGCACCCACCAGTGCAGTTGGAATGTGGATTAGGGGGAAGCAAGGAAAACATGAGATGAATTGTTGCAACATGGAGACAAGAGATCTAGGAGGAAGAGACAGAGGCCCTAGAAAACTTGGTCAATTCACTCCAAATTATCTTGTAGAATGCCTCCACCCATTGGAAAACGACTATGGAGTTTCTTTTGGAACAACGACATGGCATTCTCCGACTAGGTCAACACCAAGCATGGTTATCTATTATGTTTCTCCGTACCTGACTCCACTAAGGCATATTCTAGATCTAAAATCACCACTAGAAGCTCATGGTGTTAAGCCCTAATATTGGCTCATTACCCCTTAATTGGGGCATA